>APFE031049914.1:2591-19758 GCA_000404065.3 Pinus taeda
CTATTTGAAGTGATTTGTAAAAATGTACTATGATACAAAATATTCGCCCACTAAAAATTTAAAACCCCTTAATTTTGCCAAAGGGTGAACATTCGCCCCTAAAATTTTCCATGCTATTGAACCAAAGAGGGATATCTCAAAGGATTTATCAATGAATAGCTATAAAGAACAAGGTTTTAGGCTATATATGCAAGTTTGTTTGTGTATTTGGGAATTTGAGATTTTAAGGTTTGTTGGACCAGGGTTTAGAGCAAGTGATTAGGTCTAGGCTTTAGGAATGCAAAAACAAGTATAGAAAGGAGCTAGGTATTAGTGGAATATGATATAATTGAAATGTTATCAATGTAGCATAGATTGGAGATTTTTGAAGAGACTAATGAGAATATAAGAGTATGAATTCATTAGCATTATAAGAAAATAAACACAACTATGAATTATGAGCATATGAAAGTATGAATTCATTAGCTTTAGAAGGAAATAGACACAACTATGAACACCTCATAAATAGAGCTTGAAATCAAGAATATTGTCTATATAATTGAAAGGAAATTCATAGAAATAAGACAAATAATGAGTAGAAATATGATTTATACACTATAAACAGAAGGAAAGAGTGAAAAAAACCATAAACTCACTCAACTAGAGTTCCTCAAAAATAGCTGCAACTGCTCCTGTATTAGCTGAAAAGATCATAACATCTAAGCCTCCTCCACAAAAGTCCAACCGTTCTCTCAAAAACAAAAATGATACGTATAGACTCACTTAGCCCTCTTCCCCACCTTCAGTAGTCAAATTCCTAGGTGGTGGATCTAACTCCAAGATTCTCTCAACCAATAGGAGAGAGTGAGAAGCTAAAACTCAAACACTTCTTGAAGACTTTGTTTAGGAGCTTTCTTCCTCAATGAGGCCTATTGAACATAAAAAACAACCTATAATGTACATTTATTCATGATTACATCATCTAACCTTGAAACAATTTCCATTACATTAAGAGTTATGACTTTGACCAAGTCAAACTGAAAGTTGGAAAATTTACAATAAACAAACACAAGAAATTATAGTAGAGTAGCGCTGACTTTGAGTCCACCTTAATGTGTCTTCCTTATGTCCAAATGAATATTTGAGAGAACAGTCAACTAGACTTGCAAGTCTAGTTTCGAGAACACCTTTAATTTTTGAAAATTACCCATGGGAAGGCCTTCAAAAATCAAATCTTCCAAGGTCACTCCATGAGCACAACGTTTGTCAAAAAGAGGTCCAAAAGGCTGATTTTTGGCCACTTTTTTTCATTTTTCTCAAACATTAGGCCTCGTATGGAAAATATGAAGAAATGGGTTTTGAGAGGAGGCCAAGTGATTTATAAAAATGTAAACTTTTCTTTAATTTATTACCTGAGGAAAAATCACAATGCCTCGGATTGCTAATTTTCTGCATAAGGCACCAAAATTTGCAAAAAACCAAAAATGATCAAAATCTCCTCAAAATTGGTCAAGAGCTTTAAAATGAGGCATGTTAAGCCCTCATGGATGCTTCAGCAAGCATATCCAAGATTCCTTTATCATTTTGGTCCTTTTGGGCTTATTTGAGTTTGTTTTCAAGCTGCTTGACCTTCACATTGCAAATCATGTTTTGAGCCTCGTAATGGTGTGCCATGTGCCTTAGTAACTAATTGTCTCTATTAGCTTTGTCTATAAGCTTATCCAAATGGTAATTGACCTTGTTTAACCAATACTCTTTGTCTTGATTGACCTCTAAAGCAATTATGTCCTCTAGGTCTAGCTCCTCATTCAATAAGATGTGTTTATCTTTTTCCTCTAATGCCTTCTTAAGCCCTTTAGTTCTTGGCCTCTTTCTCTTACCTATTCCTTGTGTTCCTTCAGGCTCATTTGTCTCCATGGCTTATTTTCCCTTGTCGGCTTGCTGTAATAGTTTGGTTTGCTCTTTCTCCATAAACAATTGTTTTGCTTTCAATTAACTATTTTCTTGTTCTAGGAATGAGATGATGAACCTTGCTCTTGCCATGTTGACTGTGAGTTCCTTGATTTGATAATATTTGTCTATGATCATCTGCTACATGCTTGAAAGGTCATTTTCTAACTCTAGGTCAACCAACTCAAACTCATGCTCAACCAAGTCCTCATCCTGCACTAATGGTCCCTCTTTTGTTGATGTAGAAGGCTTGGCCCCTTTCTCACCATGAGAAGCAAACACAAGCCTATGTCCACTTTTGTACATCATTGTCACCTCAGGTTTAGGTGCTTTAGGAATGTCCACCGATTTTCTAGAAGACCCAATTTCCATTTGTTGTGTTGGCATGCTAGAAGGCTGAGCTGCCACATTAGATTCATGCCATTTCAAAGCTATCTCCAAGAAATATTCCCATATCATATTCTTCTCAGCAAGTTCATGAAGAACTATAGTCTTGATTAGACTATGATGAAATAGAGTAGGATAGTGCTCTTTTTTCTTCATTTGTATCCACTGCGACATCTTGGTAAGTCTCTTACACAGATAGTTGCACATATTGAGTGGTTTCTGAGTTGTAAAGTGCATTAGAATCTGAATGTGATAGGCATATAGTATAGAGAATATTCCTTCACATGTGAATAATTTCATGACAACTTTCATCAAGGGAGTATACTTCTCCAATAGGTACCTGAAAGGTATGATATGAGCATGTTTTTCCCTGTATGGTGTTTTCAAGAAAGGTCTTTAATGTTCAAGATCTAAGTTCATCCCCTTGAACCAACATTCACCGTGAACTAGTAGCCTTGTAGTAAGTGAAATAAAGGCCACTAAAAATTTTAAGTCAACACCAACAATAATGGCACTTTCTCCTTTAAAATGAGTAGCAACCCAATCTATCAACTACTCATGGAAACCCACTTCACACACCCTTTTGTAAAAATCTAAGCAATTCACATCTTCAAAGCATTGTTTGATAAAGGGTGATGAATTGATCTCATTGAAGTTTTAGGGTTCATATCTGAGAATTTTTCCTCCCTTGTGATGTTTCTTCCTCTTTGGTGAAGAGTCTCCTTCCAGGTGATAGAAACCCTAATAGCAAGAAAATAAGAACAAACAGTGAGGGACGAGTGAAAAATGAAATGAAGGGTAGGTGGAGTTGAAAAATGGAAAGGGGAATTTTTAGGAGGTGAATATGAACTATGAACAACTTATGAATGTGAAAGGAAGTGAAATGAAGGAATGATGTATTTGTAGAAGAGGAAAAATAGAGTTTCTAGGAAAACTGTCAAAATCCCATAGGAATGAGCTAGAGTTTCATTTTTAGTGAAGAAATTTAATGTTTTGAAGTTGGTTCAGTGGTTCATGTAGCATATTAAACATGTGTAGAGGTGTAGGATGAGGTTTTACATTTTTAAAATCATGAAAACTAAATGACCATCATCAACCCTATCATCATTTCAAGGCAAACTCACTAGGAACCTTAATGAAGAAATCTTAGTTTTGAATTCATCTTGCAAACTAAAAAGTATAGTAATATGGTATACTTACTTGTAAATGAGTCTAGGATTGCAAGAAAAAGGATGTGCAAGCTTAAAAATCCAATTTGGGTGAGTTTTGGGCGATTTTGATATGCTTTGGCCCAATCACAGCGTACTCTATGGGAGTGCAGCACCCAAGCACAATGTTGACCTCCCAAGCACAGAGCAATGTTTGGGAGTGCGTCACCAGAGGTTTTTTGCAAATTTTTCCTAGAAAATCGAGTTTTTCTCGCCAATGGAAGGGATACCTCAATGCACAATGAGGAATAAGAGGCAAATAATATGAGTTTGGGGCTTTTTATTTTATATAGGAAAATTAATTTCCTTTTTGTAAAGAAATGGGACCCACAAACCTTTGAAAAACTGATTTTTCACTTTTTAAAACAGAGTCATCTTAGAAGGCTGAAACCTGGGCTGTATTTTCACTTTTTGAGCACTGGAACTTCTTCTTTTGGAGCCTTGCAAATTGAAATCATGATGAACTTGTGAAAACACAACAAGTTAATGTCAAAGTGCTACTTGTCATGATTTATTCAATGCTGGATTTACACATGGTAATAATGGACCTTGAGAACCCTAATGACCTAATGAAAAACCTAAAACTAAATAGAATGATGATGATGAACAATATGAGCAGACCCTCTTTTATTATGACACCTTCACCTGAATGAGATAGGTGACCAGCATAAGTGACTAACCCAAAAAACTAAGCTCATTCCTAGACCAACTAACTAGTAACCAAATTTTACTCTATAAACCTAGTGACATGGTAAAATTTGATTTTGAGACTCCTGACAAGCTTAGTAAAAGCACATTTGATCACTGGTGACATGAAAACAAGACTGGCACTAATATAAGGTATGTTTTCTTATGCATAAAATACTTCTTGGCGTTCTTGTCTCGTAATATTTCTGGTGAGGCTCGCTCGTTCTATGGAAGACCGTATGGTTTTCTTGATCACTTACATTATATGGTCATTGTTATGAAATATTGGATGGCATCACAATATTACATTGTATGGTCATCGTTGTGTAATATCGTATGGGCATTGTAGTGTTACATGGTATGGTCATCGGTGTGGAATATTGTATGGGCATCGCAATATTACATTGTCATCGCCGAGGAATATTGTATGGGCATCACAGTGTTACATTGTATGTTCATCGTTATGGAATATGGTATAGGAATTTCATTATTATATATAAAGTAATCGAGGTATCACAAGTTTCATGTTATAGTAACTAGCATCATGATTATATAGAAGCATCACACTTAACAGTGGCAACATAAATTATCTTCACTTTTATAAATAGTATAATTATAATTGTCTATGGTATCACATCAGGGAATTCAAGCCGTATTACTTTGGTCATGCATTACAGGGGTTACATTCTTTAGTTGTCACACTATAGTAGGTATTTTATGTATTTTTCACTCGCTAGAGTATGCATACATGCTACATAGGTATGCTACACATTTTGTGACTTGTTCTATGCACATTATCATGGTACACTATTCCATGTGGTTCGAAGTATATTTGTATCATGCTTAGTTCCTCTGTGTTTTGGAATCATTGGTATAGTATGTAAAATATAGTTGGCATCATGTATGCATAGTAGTATGGTAGTTTGGTTAACTTAGGAACAATTTTATATGGAGTCGATAATCATATATAAAGGTGGAATCATTTATGGAATGGTTATCTTCCTTGTTGGGATCACAGTTCATCTCTCTCTCTCTCTCTCTCTCTCTCTCTCTCTCTCTATCTCTCTCCATAATGGAATGTATGACATCATGCATGGTATCATTATAGTCTATATAGCACCAATTGTATGTATTGGCATCAATGTCTTGTTCAATTATAACTATGGAATCATTGACATCAAAATTCCTCTCAATTTGTATGTTGCAACCCTATGTATAGCATGGAAAGTTATTGATGACATGACAATATTTTCAATGAAATGTGTTCGCAAACAAAATTGTGAACAAGTCATGTAAAGGCCCTCAGTAGTCTGATGATATTTGTACTTTGTATCTCAGTTGAAATATTAATCAAATCTAATAGAAGAAGAAGAATTGAATTCTGGGCTTTCCCCTTAGTGGGGTTTTTCAGTGGACGCTAACAAATATTGGTGTCTCTATGTGTACTTTCTTTTCTTTATTGTTCCTTTATATTTTGCTACATTGTTGTTGATATTGTTATTTCTACAAAATTTCATATGTGTTATAATGTTGTGGGGTGAATTCAATGTGTAAATAATGTAATGTAATTATCTTAATAAGATCAAAATATAACCCAAAAGAAAGAAGAACATGTAGTAGGAAATCCTAGATTTATAGGACTCTAATACATCCATGTCTAGCCAAGTTTTAAACCCTGCAAGTAGTGGCACAACTCAACAAACTGCAAGTGCATAGAAGGGCATGCACTATGTACTATTGTATGTTATGTTGTCATTGATGAAAACAATATGTCATTGATGTCAAAGGAAATTTCTGAGACAATACTTGTATCACTAATGAAGCAAATGAAGCAGCATGACAAATGGATATCTTATGTGGCCTCATCAGATAATTAAAAGGATTTTGAATTTTATTGAATTTTTTATAAGAGTATTATGCCCTAATGATATATCCCACTCTAAACCTTTCTAATGATATATCCCACTTTAAAACAAATACTTCCAGATGATAATTTATGGCCATTTAAACTTCAACAATGATTAAGGACCCATAGACTATAGAGAAAAACCCAAAATATTATTATATTAACATGTGTGCATATTTATAATTGACCAACAGTTTAGTGGCTCAGACCAACGACATATAGAAGTGATATGTGCACGATCATTAACAATTCCAAGCAAAACACAAATATGCAATGAATGAACACATGCCACAACTAGACAAATGTTTTGTCGATGTAAGGTATGTTAACCTACATGATAGTTAAACAATATCCAACCCACTACAATGGTCCCACCAGAAAGACACATTGTGATCCCAGAGTGGCTCAATTTGATAATTGGGTAGACAAATGGTGAGCCTGGAGTGGCTCATTTTGGTGACTAGGAAGACGCATGGCAAGCCTGTAGTGACTTCTTCTGTTAACTTTATAGACATGTGGGAAGTTAGGAGTAGCTCATTTTGGTGACTTGGCATACAAGTGGAGAACTCAGGGTGGTTCATTTTTGTGACTGATAGGTGGTGAACTAAGACATCATTTTGATTGACACATGGAACACACTCGTTGGTCTGATGTGATGATTTGCTAGCCTAGACACAAGGAATAAGTTTATAGATGTTTTGTACATGTGGCATGACATGTCATCTGATGACGTTAGGAAGGTGACATGGTGTCACTAAGTGCTACTAGATGGAAGAGATAAATAGCAAAAATTTTGTCAATAGAAAGGTCAAAAATGGGTGACACATGGCACCCTTCATGGTATTCCACATGACATGATGAAATCATGCTGAAATCATCATGCAAATGACTAGGGAACCCTAGGGACCTAGTCATAGAGCATGGTTACGTGGGACCAAGGCACTAATTTTAAGGAGAAGAGATGAGCATTAGGAAGAGTGTGGTCATATGGTAAGGCTAGGTCCTAGATATATGGCACTTGACATGGAACTATGAAAATAAATAAATAAAAGGTCACATGGTATGGCATAACTGCCAAGTATATGGCAGAAACGTTTATGTAGGTTGACTCTATTACATAGGATATATTTGTGGCTCTAGGGTTGGCCCTCCATAAGCCTAGTACAACAATACTATTATAATTAAATGCCCATATACTCATTTTCAAGGAAATAAATCATCAAGCAAAAATATTTGCAATGCTATGAAAGTTGAGTCTATGTTGAAGTGAACCAGTTTCTTGTGAACACTTTCTTCTGGTTATAACTAGGGAAACGATACTCCCATGAATCATGGTTGAATGTTTGATTTATGTATGGTTATAAAAACAAATCACAATATGGTTAGTTGGATAGTCAATTTCTAAGGTTTGATCCAATTACAAATTATATTGTCATGAATTGCTTTGATTATGGTTCGATCTTGTGTTACATAGTTCTACTCATGTTTCTGTTTGTGACTATGATGTGGTTGAGGTGTGACAAATAATGAAGTTTGATTGGTTTATAATCGTTTTGGGAAAGCATCCCAAATATTTAGACTTTGGTGCAATGATTTCTCTGTTCATAGAATTTATTTTTATGTTACATGGAGGGAAATCAAGCTACTATGATCCATGGAAGACAAATATAGAACCGAATGTAGCTACACTTGGTTGTAAATGATAAATAATAAAGTTTTATTGAATACAGTAAAAACAACTAAGAATGATTATATATCTTCTTTGTAAGTAATGAAATAATGAAATTATGGAAGAAAAGTTCATATTTTCAGGCAATAGTCTGAAGTTATTTCCTTTTTTCATTTGAATAATTTTGTTTAGTCGTGTGTAGAGCTAAAGTAAATTCCATAATATATCTAATCATTTTATATGATTCAGGAATACTAAAAGAATCATGAACAAACATTTTGCGTCACATTATTAATTTTTTAGGTGTACTTTCAAATTGTTGGGAACCAAATAGTGAAGAACTACTCTACTTTTTCGACATTCTCTTTGACTGCTAGGAACATATTTTAAAATAAGTAATTTTATGCATATCAAATTTATTTAGTTTATTCACTACTATGGATTATATTAGGTCTTTGTCATACATCACTAAGTTGTTGCTTCATACTTCACAGAAGTAGATTATAAGCCAACCAAATGCATGTAACTCACAACATACAAATTAAAAGATGCAAGTAAATAGAGAAAAAACAAAGCAGAGAAAATATAGGAAAATATGATTAAACTTTTAACAAATTGAAAATAAATGCTTTACAAATAGAAAAACAAAGCACATAAACCATAAAATCAGCATGTACTTACTAGTTTGACTTGTCTGTATTTTTCTTTTCGTTGATGACTTAACAAATTTTAGTCTTTGTATTTTTTCACACTTCTATACAACTCTACATCGTAACAAGCTTCAAAAATATTCATATAATGTTAAATAACTAATGGTTTTTATAGTTCTTTGCAACACGCTAAATGACTAATAGACTATGTAATGGAAACTCTACCTTTCTACACCGTGTTTTATAGCATGAATCCCAAATTGTTGCCTCTACAACTGAGACAAGATGTCAAATGTTCAAGGTGTTTTAATACTCCTACAAATAAACATTGGGTTTTGATCATCAATGTTATTAAATGTCTACAATACAATTTTTTTAATTAAATTTTGATGTTCGATATCAGACTTCAAGTGAAATCCCACTTATGCTCTTCAAGTTTTTAAAGTAAAATTTTGGTTTTAATTAACTTTTGCTTTGAATGTGGCACTTTACGATATAGGGATTTTATCATCAAATTTCTTTCTCTTTAATTCAATTTTCACTTAAAACAAGTTTAGTGACCATATTTTTTTATTAAGGGTAACTTGTATATCTTCCTTTTAGCTCCAACTTCTATGAATACTGCCACACATGGTTCTACTAGTTTGAGACCTAGAAAAATTGTCGAATTGGAGAGACATAATCACTCCAACTAAAGTGTGTGTAGAGCTAATCCCTATGCAAAAGAAAGGCATGTATGGAGCTAAATCTTGTGCAGAAGTGCATAGATAAAAGGGTAAGTTCAATTTCTCTACAAAAGTTGGCCCCAAAAGGAAATATTTATTTTATAATTGTTTGGAAAGTGACCCATATTTAGACTTAAGTGTATTTGTTTCTTTTTCATTTGTCTAAATTCTATTAAGTCTCTGTCATAAGTTTCCTGGTTCAAAATATTTTGACATCTAACAAAGTTAGCTAAGAAGGCATGAATTTATAACATACAACAATCATAAAATATGCAAATCAAGACAAAGCATAAAACAAATAATAATAATGTAATTATGAAAAAAATGTTAATAATTTTAGGCAATAGTTTCAAGTTCGTGCCATTTTGAATATGAATTCCATGGAACCTCTAATTCCTCTATTCCCAGTGCATCATTTTAAATTGCCAAGCGCTAAAAACTATCACTTGAGCTAAACATGGTGCATATATAAAGTCAAAATCAAATAAAGAAACACGTGGAACTAAAGCCATTGTAAAACAAAGACATGTACAAAACTAAAGTCTATGCGGAAGTGTGAAGATAAAAAAATTAAGCTCGACTACTTTGCACATGATGGCCCCAAAAGGAAATATTCATTTTATAATCATGTTGGGAAAGTGGCCTAGATATTTAAACTTGTGTGTAAAGATTCTCTAGAAGCGAATTCCTTTTTACATTACCTGGAGAGAAATGAAGCTACTTCGATGCATAGAAGACATAGAGACCAAGGTAGCTATAGTTGGATGTAAATGAAAAATAATAAAGTTTACATGGATAAATTAACAAAAGCTAATAAATGATCATATTCTTTGGATACAATAAAATAATGCAATCATGGAAAAAATGTTAATAATTTCAAGTAACAATTTCAAATTACAGTCGTTTTTCATTTAAATAATTTTTTTAGTCATGGGCGGAGTGCAAATGTTAATGCCACTAAATCTCTAATTATTCTATTTGGTTTAGACATATGCAAAGAATCATGCACATTTCAAATTTATTCATTACTCACTTGTGTGGATACTATTAGCTCTTTTTCATAAGTGTTTCACTTCAAAAATTATGAACTGGTAATTCATGCTTTAAAATTAATAAGGCCCACGGACTAATAGGAGCCATGGGGTAGTTATTTCTATGTCATCTAATAAAAAATGTCAAGTCCTCCTGTGGGAATTCATGTAATAGGGACTCAAACCTTAATAACAAGAAATCAAGTTGTGATTAATGGGAAGTGATAAAATAAAGTCTTACGATACTAATGGAAAATTTGACGTCACCAAGGGGGTCATTCCCACAGATGAAGAGTCATAATGCATCACTAAAATTGTCGAGGGTTGGGAACTAACACGAGTCATGCAACGAGGATTTATATATCATTTAACAAAAATGTTCATGTCCCACCTCAAGAGTGTGTCTAAGTAATTACACACTAATAGCAAGAGAGCGAGGCTCGCTTAGTAGGAAGAAAGGTATTGGAAATTCCTATAATGCATAATAGAAAATTTTATGTCACGACAAGACTCATTGATTGGGATGAACTCATATTACATCATTTAAATTTTCTAGTGGCCGCACACTAATAGGAGTCGTTACATGGGGATTTCTATGTCAATTACATAAAGCTTCATGTCCCACCACAAGACTATCTGTAAGGTTTTAGGTCCCCATAATACTAGTGATTACCCCATTACTATTGTGTTCTAGCCCTTATTAATATTATTGTGCCCCTATTGTCCCCATATTGTTATTATTGTGCCCCATAGAATCCCTCTATTGTTATTTTTGTGCCTTTATATTATTATTCTTAGGTCGGCTGGGTTATATTGTGACTCCTTAGACTCCTATATATAGAAATAAGGTTTTTTCATTTGAATCATCAAAGAATCATTCATTTGTGTAATGTAAAGGAGGTTTCCCCCTCGACGAGGGTGAATTATAAGGTGTTGATCTATCTTTTCTATCTTTTTGTGAGCTGGTTTCATAACAAATTGTGTCTTCGAAAGAAAGAAGGTGTGGCTAGTGAGTGTTCAATTGCAAATGTGTCAAGGTTCTTCTATTGCGGAGAGGGGAGAAAAGTAAGCCTTTAAGTGAGAGGTAGTAGTATGACCCAAGAAAAGACACACATCTGTTGGGCTGTGAATATGACCACCTTTGTAACACTTATTTCATCCATTTTCACTTTTCTTTATCATGTTATTAATCATGGTTTATCATATAATTTTATTTTATAATGATTTATGCTCTTATGAATGAATATTGTTTATTCTCCTTTATTTCTAATAAATTGATGATTATGAATGATTTTATCAATGATAGTTTCAATAAATTAGTTGTAACATTATTCACCATTTTTAACCTCCAAGATAATTTCTAGATTGAAGATTTGACCAATAATGTGCCAACTCAGAAATTCGCAGGAATAATAAGTGACAGTTTTGCGGTTGAGATTCTGAGCAAATGAAGAAGAATTTCGAAAATCTGGAACATCGGTTTTGTCCAGAACGGACCCAATTAACTTTAAAAAAGAATGGTTTGCCCAAACTCCACTGGTACTGAGAGAAACGCAGGGTTCTTTGAGCACGATTTTCTCAGATTTGTTGTTGTGGCCGTCCTCCAAATCTCAGCTGCAAAGCCAAATTTGCCTTGCTCTTGTTGAAAGATGGATTGAAATATATTTTCCTGTTGATCAATTGGTTAGACACAATCCAATTTTGTAATAGAAATCATGTTGTAATTATCTCTTTTGTAACTGCTCTCTGATCTCTCTCTATTTAAATGAAAACAGAGATCAGAGAGGGGGATGGATAGATGGAGAATTGATGGAAAAATGATTCAGAATTAAGGATGAATTAGGGATTCAGAATTGAGGATGGCAGAGAGCATGGATAATGGCTGAGAGATGGAGAGATTTCTTGTTGTAATCCACTGTAACTCTGCTTTGATATTTTAATATAAATCTGGTTTCCATTCCATTGTTGATCCTGAAGTAACCCAGCAACATCTGCTGGCAGCTAAGGAACCAACCTCTGGTGGAGTACGTTGTTGCTGCTGCTTTATATTATCTTCTTGGTTTATGTGTGGTTTTGCTTATTAGCGTTATTTGGTAATCTAGTATGTTCTGTTATTTTACATCACGGTTCTATTATATTTGATTCATGTTCAACTAAGTAATATCGTTCTCAATGCCAGGAATGTCGTATTGATTCATCTTGACTTAGTAATGCATTGCTATTCTTTCAATCATTGATATAACGTTGTTGATCCTTACATAATGTATTATTGTTCAATTACAGCGTGTCTGTGTTGTAACACTTATTAATTGGTATTACTGAATTCATCTTAGAGATTATATTTCCTTGCGATTGTTGAATCTATTGACGTTGTTGTTCCATTACAAAATACAGTCGTATTCTTTATAACTAAGACTGATAAGTGGATTACCAAGATCAGATTACCATTAAGGTGTGTTGTGTGTTACGTTGTTGTGTATTTCTGTTTGGATTTCAAGCATTGTTTCGTATTTCATCATTAATCAATGCTGTTCGATTTCCGTGTGCTATTCGATTCATCCTTCAAGATAGAAGATTTCCATTTGATTTCTGTAGGACATGATTGTTGCATTTATTTTTGTAGATTAAGAATTAGTTGTTTTATTTTTGTAGATTAAGAATTAGTTGTTGTTAAATTTCCTAGCTACTGTTCCATTTCTTGTTATTCGCATTATCTTTGCCTTGGTGTGAAGAATGATCCAAGACTGTAGTGGGCAATGACATTCATTGTCTAGCTCCCAGATCGAGGACTTGTTCCCTGATTTCTTTTGGTCCCATCAGTTTACAAAGGGATGAGTTATTGCTACTGAACCCTTGATTGATGAATTGCTTAGCTTCCTGAATGTGTGATTTAGTCCCTAAAGAGTAGTTTGTTGTAGCCAATCATTCATTTACTTTTGTATTTTAAGCACTATATTGTAAAACATTACTCTTGAGTAAATAGTCACCTCAGACTGAGTACACTCTTGAAATAAAAAGTCGTCCCTGGGTTTACAATTAATGTGAAGGTAATTAGGAGTTAAAAAGACCCTTTTTATCGCTCGACATTTTGGCGCCGTTGCCGGGCAGAGTGTAGCCATTTTTAAAAGAGTAGTGTGCATCCGATGAGTGTCTGTTAGGAAAGAATTGGGTATTAAAAACGGAAGGTAAGAACCTATGTACGGAGCATGTAAAAGCCCTACTCCCCCGCCCAATTTTCAACAGAACTGTTAAAGAACTTAGAGTAGAAATAGATGTTTGAATTTTTGTGTGAATGACTAAAAAAAAATATAAATTTTGAAAAACAAATCTTATGATTTCACTTAAGTGGTGATGTAAGCACCACCAATTTCACTAACCAATTGACAGGAACATTTGAAGAAGGAGCCTCGAAGAAACACATGAAGGACATCTTCTATTATGGTAAGAAATGGCTCACATTTCTACTTTTGAATTTCCTATCAAAGATCTAGGAGGAGTGACACAAATGCGCATAAGTACCCCATCTTCTCTACCAAATTTTCATGGTTTAGCAAATGAAGATCCAGATACATTCTTATTTAAGTTCGAAATACTTTGTAGAGGATATGATTATTGTACTAATGATCAAAGATTGAAAGTGTTTCCTCTTACTCTAAAAGGAGCAGCTCTCCGATGGTTCATGAGCCTAGGTGGGAATTGCATCCAATCATGGGAGGACATGAAGAACATATTCTTGAAGAAGTAACAAGACTATTGCAAATCCATTTTGAGCATCATTTATCATCTTTCATTCTACATCTTTACCACTTCCCATTTTTCAGCGGCATATCATCTTTCAATTTGGGGGAGTGTTCCTTTCATCCATTTCTTTCTTATGACCCTATCTTTATCATCCATTGATATTCTTTGTCAACACCTCCCTTATTCCATGTTGTTTTACACCAAGCATAGCATTCAACAAATGGTAGCAACCACCTCAATGTTTTTCTAGCATCGCATGAGGGCATGCTAATTCTTCAGAGAGGGGGAGGAATTGCTACGCATGATGGATGTTTTTTATTTTCTTCCTCATTAAAGGCATACAATTTCAT
This sequence comes from Pinus taeda, assembly GCA_000404065.3. Taxonomy (NCBI): domain Eukaryota; kingdom Viridiplantae; phylum Streptophyta; class Pinopsida; order Pinales; family Pinaceae; genus Pinus; species Pinus taeda. The sequence continues at coordinate 16,875 of APFE031049914.1, forward strand.
TTTTATAGAATGCAGAAATTGATTTCCATAATATTTTTAAAACTATGAACTCAATTCTTGTGATCTCTGGAAAACACAGACATATTATTAAAATACAAACCCAGATAATTTCAAGATAAATTGGTTCATAAAATTTCAAAAATCATGCACTCTCACCTACAGCCATTTTGTTTATATCTCATGATCCATGCATCAAAATGATCTGATTTTTGGATCATAAAGGCATTCATATATTACAAATCTACGTGCAACATTTCAACAAAAGCTGCTTTGTAGTTTTTGGGAAAATGGTTAATGAAGGTTGCTATCACTTATATCATATTTTGCTGCAACTTCATTATTATGCCTTCATAAAGATTGCTAAAATTGAATATTCATTAAGTGAGGAAGAATTCATTTGTTCTATGAGATGAGATGAACAAATGTTTTATTGCTTGGTTGATGCATGGGTTTTGTCTTTGGGTTGCATGAGGACATGCAATATATTCAGTGTGGGGGTGTGTCGGGCTGTAAATACGACCACCTTTTTAACACTTATTTCATCCAATTTTACTTTTCTTTATCATGTTATTAATCACGGTTTATCATATAATTCTATTTTATAATGATTTATGCTCTTATGAATGAATATTATTTATTCTCATTTGTTTCTAATAAATTGATGATTATGAATTATTTTATCAATGATAGTTTCAATAAATTAGTTGTAACATTATTCACCATTTTTAACCTCCAAGATAATTTCTAGATTGAATATTTGACCATTAAATGTGCCAACTCAGAAATTCGTAGGAATAAGAAGTAACGGTTTTGTGGTTGAGATTCTGAGCAAATGAAGAAGAATTTGGAAAATATGGAACATGGATTTTGTCCAGAATGGACCCAATTAACTTTAAGAAAGAACGGCTTGCCCAAATTCGGCTAGTATTGAGAGAAACGCAGGGTTCTTTGAGCACAATTTTCTCAGATTTGTTGTTGCGGTCGTCCTCCAAATCTCAGCTGCAAAGCCAAATTCGCCTTGCTCTTGTTGAAAGATGGATTGAAATATATTTTCTTGTTAATCAATTGGTTAGACACAATCCAATTTTGTAATAGAAATCATGTTGTAATTATCTCTTTTGTAACTGCTCTTTGATCTCTCTCTATTTAAATGAAAACAGAGATTAGAGAGGGGGATGGATAGATGGAGAATTGATGGAAAAATGATTCAAAGTTGAAGATGAATTAGGGATTCAGAATTGAGGATGGCAGAGAGAATGGATAATGGCTGAGAGATGGAGAGATTTCTTGTTGTAATCCATTGTAACTCTGCTTTGATATTTTAATATAAATCTGGTTGCCATTCCATCGTTGATCCTGAAGTAACCCAACAGCATCCGCTGGAGGCTAAGGGCCCAGCCTCTGGTGGAGTACACTGCTTCTACTGTTGTATATTATCTTCTTGGTTTATGCGTGGTTTTTCTTATTAGCGTTATTTGGTAATCTGGTATGTTCTGTTATTTTACATCACGGTTCTATTATATTCGATTCATGTTCAAATAAGTAATATCGTTCTCAATGCCAGGAATGTCGTATTGATTCATCTTGACTTGGTAACGCATTGCTATTCTTTCAATCATTGATATAATGTTGCTGATCCTTACAGAATGTATTGTTGTTCAATTACAGCGTGTCCATGTTGTAACACTTATTAATTGGTATTACTGAATTCATCTTAGAGATTATATTTCCTTGCGATTGTTGAATCTATTGACGTTTCTGTTCCATTACAAAATACAGTCGTATTCTTTATAACTAAGACTGATAAGTGGATTACCAAGATCAGATTACCATTAAGGTGTGCTTTGTGTTACGTTGCTGTGTATTTCTGTTTGGCTTTCAAGCGTTGTTCCGTATTTCATCATTAATCAATGTTGTTCGATTTCTGTGTGCTATTCGATTCATCCTTCAAGATAGAAGATTTCCATTTCATTTCTGTAGGACATGATTGTTGCATTTATTTTTGTAGATTAAGAATTAGTTGTCGTTACATTTCCTAGCTACTGTTCCATTTCCTATTATTCGCATTATCTTTGCCTTGGTGTGAAGAATGATCCAAGACTATAGTGGGCAATGACATTCATTGTCTGGCTCCCAGATCGAGGACTTGTTCCCTAATTTCTTTTGGTCCCATCAGTTTACAAAGGGATGAGTTATTGCTACTGAACCCTTGATTGATGAATGGCTTAGTTTCTTGAATGTGTGGTTTAGTCCTTAAAGAGTAGTTTGCTGTAGCCAAGTATTCATTTACTTTTTTATTTTAAGCACTATACTACAAAACATTACTCTTGAGTAAATATCCGCCTCAGACTGAGTACACTCTTGAAATAAAAAGTTGTCCCTAGGTTGACAATTAATGTGAAGGTAATTAGGAGTTAAAAAGACCCTTTTTATCGCTCAACATACACCAGGTCTATTACAACCTTTATCCATTCCAAGCCAACATTCAGAGGAGGTTTCAATGGATTTTATCACAGGTTTACCCAAGTCTGAGGGAAAGAGTGTCATCATGGTGGTAGTTGACAGACTTACCAAGTATGCACACTTTTGTGCTTTATCACATCCATTTAAAGCGAGTACAGTTTCTACTGCATTTATGGAAAAAATTCAAAAGCTACATGGAAACCTAAAGATTATTGTAAGCGATAGAGATCCCATTTTCACTAGAAATTTTTGGACAAAATTATTTTCTTGTCTCGGTACTCAGTTAGCTCATAGCTCATGTTATTATCCTCAATCTGATGGGCAAACTGAGATAGCAAAAAAATGTTTGGAAGAATATCTTTGTTTCTTTGTATTTGATAAATAGACACAATGGGTCAAATGGTTGCCTCTGGCTGAATGG
>APFE031049914.1:31513-45568 GCA_000404065.3 Pinus taeda
AAGAGGTGTCGATACACCCAAAGCAACAGATACACAAGATACAACATCAACAAAGGTTCCGAGTGAAGGAACCAATGGCCTACCCCCTAGTACAGACTTAGAAATAATTCCAAAGGATCCCTCGGATCAAATCATTTTGTAGGTGGAGGATATACCTCCATTAGATGTCTTTTACAATCCAAAACACAGGGTTGTAGTGAAGCGATAGCGGAAAAGGAGAAGGCTTGATCAACCTTCCCTATTTCCAGAACAAACAGAGACATCCAACGTAGTTTGGAAGGAGGATTTTGATCCTTCCGATGACCTAACGAAGCTTTCCCAGTATGCCGGGGCCTATTCGACGGCCACCATGGACAAGGCATCAGAAGTGAGTAATCTACTAAAATAAAAAGACCAGGCAATTATTTTGTTGCAAACGCAGCTATCTGAGGCACAACAAAAAGTTGAACAGTTGGAACAACAATTGTCAACATAGTAGCAATTAAATAATCAATTGAATAAGCAGTTGCTTGAAGAAAAATAGAGAGTAAACTCAAGCGCGATTCAAAAGTAGAAAGAATTATCATAAGCATTGACAAAGTTGAAGATGATGAATGAACTAATGACGAAAATGAATGATGAGCAAATAGCTCAGCTATCACTTCAAATAGAGAAGTTCAAGAGTCTTCCACAACCTGCAGATTTCAGAACAGAAGCGCTACATATTAATAAGGCATAGGTGACATAGATAAGATTGTTGTGTCATAATATTTCTCCGGTTGATCCCCTTTGTGATATAACAGCATCGATAATCGATAAATCAGTTGATGCTAGACAGGATTTAGAGCAGGCCGACGAGACCTTGACAAATTTTCTTGCTTGACAAGACACTAGTGAGGGACAAGCAACAAATCTGCCCAAAATCCTAGAATCACATAAGGAAATCCTATTCTTAGAATGGCAGTCTCAGTTGATGAAGGCAGAGAGAGAAGTTTCAAGATGTAGATTATCTACAAGTAACTTGATTGAATTAATCAATAACACTCTATTTATCTAATATGATTTCACAATGTACCCACGTAAATTGCTATCAACTAAGACATTAGAGTAAGCATGCAATCAGGAGCTGGAAAAGAATGGAAGGTTAATCGCAGGTATTCAAAGTTTAACTTGGGACACCTATTGGTTGTTCTTAGTAAAACCATACAGCCAGAGAGCCGCCCTCAAGTGTCTAACAGATGTAATTGGTTGTATCATTCCCAAGATACACGATGCTACATACTCGGCTCAGCTCCATTCTCGTCTCAGCCGCCCTCCAGAATTGGAACCAATGCTTGCAATCTGCCAACTCAGATCAAAGGGAGAACAGCTGAAGTGATGAATCATGCCGCCGACTATCAACAAACTTTCTGTTGACAAGATATTCAAGATCCAGTTGTACCAATTAAATAGCATTTTATTTTTGTAGTTAGTTAGTTTAATTAAGTATTTATAGACCCTTTCATGGATTTAGAAAGGGTCCTCAATTTTTGTATAAGACTCAAACCTGGAAATTGCACTATTGTACTTTTGGTATATTTTTTTATAAAGACTAGGCCATTATTCCAAATTTGAACAAAGAAGATTTTATGTGGATGTGCATTATTGCCTTGATATGAAAGTATCTCTGAGTTGAAAGAAGGAATTTGAATTGCAATTGATATTGGGAATGATTTACAGCACATATGGAACTACTATCTATGAACTAGTTTCATTCTTTTATATGAATCGTTATTTGATTACTCTTGCTATTATTGAATATATGTATGTGTTTTCAACGTCATTCATTATATTTTTCACTATTGGATGTTTAAAGGATGTTATTCTTTTAGTCGTACATGTATCAGTAATATATAAAAGATAAGTGTAACAATGTTTTATTAATTACTTTGTTCAACTATTTGAACAAAGCAATTATTATATGAATGAATGTCTTTGTTAATCAAATAAAGTCATCTATATGCTTATTTGTGAATAGAGATTATCAAACGTTGCACTTAGAAATAGAAATTTCCCGGGATAGAATAGTTATTCATAATTTTACTTTTTAGATTAAATCATTCATCCATTACCATTAGATAAGAAAACCACTCACCCATCCATCCCCTTTTTATTCATCATTGGGAAACTAGTTCCATTATCTCCAGTCGGAGCCACCACACCAAACGGAAAAGGAGCTGCATTAAGGTCCAGACCAAGTGGTTTTCCCTGATGTTGTTGCAACGATTTTCGAGGCATCAACATTTTTGGCGCTAGAAGGAGGGCCTGAACTATGAATGGTGAGTAAATCAAAACCTATAGACCATTCTGAGAGTAAATCTCCCTCCACCTCACCTCAGACCTCCCGTTTGCATTCTGGAACACTAGTATTCAAATGAGAAGAAGAGGAATCAACTACCACTGCTCAATCCCATCATACTCTAGAACGATTAAGTCCCGAGTCTCCTGAAGTTCATTCTCTCATCTAGAAACTGCAAGGCTTTTCGATATCTCCACAGAAATCTGAAGTATCTCAAGGCAGCGAGACTTCGCAATTCAATCTACCTCACCCTCTCACCAAACTTCAAAGTGGAAAGCTCGGTATTGAACCTGCTGAGTTGCCTTTACCTAAAAGGAAAAAGGCTAAAAAGAACACTGAAGGATCTGATAGTGAGACCTTTTCTTCATCATCTTCCATTTCATCTTCTCCAGTGCGAAGTCAAACATCCACTCCCTCATTACATATTGTCGTTCAGCAGGGATCACCAACTTCAACATCACAGCCTATTCAATATTCAATACCAACTCCTCCCCAAACACCTGGAATTTCATTGGCAATTGTTATTAGTTCTAAGATGGCTTAGAATCCATGGAATAGTCCCGGTGTAGTCACTATGCCTGCACCATTACATCCATTACCTATTTATCCTGAGAAATGGTTACCGAAATTTAATCCAGATGCTGGAACATTAGCCGAAGAACATATTAACAATTTCATGTTATCAGTTAATCTAAAAGGAGTAACAGGAGAAGATGTTGTCGTTAGGCTCTTCCCCTACACTTTCAAGGATCATCTGGGTCTTGGTATTTTTCCCTACCCTCTGGATCCATTACCAGCTGGAACATATTTCAAGAGCCGTTTCTCACTAAGTGTGGCAATGATAGATCCTTAGCGACATTAATTAATGATCTTTCGAATCTAAGGATAGAATCTAGAAAACCTATCAAGGAATTTAACTCCCGATTCAATAAACTCTTGAATAAGATTTCGACCGACTCCAAGCCAAGTGAGCAAATCAGAAGCGAGTGGTATATAACAGCCCTACCTTCAAATATAGCCATTTTTGTAGATAGAGCTGCAAAACCAACTTTAGCTGAAAACATGAAAGAAGCGCTTGCTGTAGAGAAACACATTGTTGCTTTAGAAAAGAAAGCTACCCTTGAAGACAGAAAATCCAAAAAAGTTTTTTTTAAAGATGATTCAAAGAAGAAAACCCCTAAAGATCCATATGATATGGAGGGTCTACAAAAGGTCCTCAAAACAATGTCAAATGAAATGGTTGAAATCAAAAAACAAGTAGCAGAAAATTCAACAAAAAAGCCATTTAGGAATTTTAAGAAACCTGAGTCAAAACCACAAAATGTTATATCTAATGCAGACTCAGATCCTGAATAGGAAGAAGAAGATGAAACAGTTTTACCATCCGATGAACCCGAAGAAGAGGAGGTTGTCGAATGCCATGGAATGTGGGACTTCATTTTACCCAACTCCAACACAGAAAATGAACAAGAAGCTTTCCCTGTGACTACTAGGAGTAAAGGTACTCCTAAACCTATTCAGTCAATTTCAAAGAAAATGAGTGCAGGTACTACTACTACAAAGGAAAAGGTACCCACAAAGAAGTCGGCGGCAACAACACCCCAAAATCAACCATCATCCTCAAATATACCTTCAACATCTAAGACGTTGGTAATTTCGGATTCAATGGATTACAATATTATTGATGATATGAAAAAGACAAAGGCAAACATTACTATGTTTGAACTTAGTAAACTCAAACATCAGCAAAAATTTCTTCTTAAGGAACTAAATGCAGTACCTTCTTCACCTTTTCCTGGTGCTGTGATCTCTAAAGCTGCAAATGATTCAGGTCAACTGCCTTATGGTAGAATTGAAGCTACTGATACAATTTTAATCGGAGACAGATCAAATTCCCATACTCCCCCTTTCCTCTTGACCTATGAGATCTATAATCGAAATCTACACAACTATTTGATTGACTCAGGGGCATCCTCTAATATAATGCCAGCTTTAGTTTGTTCCAAACTGAATATTGAACCCCAAAAGTCTGCAATTCATATTGTGCAGTTGGATAGAACCAAGGTCCAAGTTTTAGGGGAAATCAACTTTGTAACTATTAGGTTATCAGCTCATCCACGAGTGGTTTAGAGAATTGATATTTTAATTGCCGATATACCTGAATTTTATGGTTTAATCTTGAGTAGGGATTGGTCTAAGAAACTCCACGGTTATATTTCTACCGATTGGTTCCATATGTGGCTACCCTATAAAGGAAAACCAAATCAAATCAAAATCGACCGGGAGAAACATATGACCCATACTGTAACTGAACTTGAACAGGAAAATCATCCAATAGCATTTACTAATAATATTTTTGGTAATTACTCTTCCGAATCATTCTTAGGCAATTACACTGCCCAACCATCTACTTTATCAATGAATAATTTCACATCCCAAATCGAAAATTTTTCACAAACTGATAGATCAAGATGTGTCAATATTGCTGAGAAAAATGTAAATAAAATTGTTGATAATTCTTTATTTTGGTCACTATACTTTGATGGGTCTAAATCCAGTGAAGGTGTAGGAGCAGGGTGTATTTTAGTTAGCCCTGAAGGAGAAAAGACTATGTTGTCATGTAGGTTGGAATTTGAATGCACAAATAATACAGCTGAGTATGAGGCCTTAGTTCAAGGACTATATAAATCTATTGGTCTTAAAGTTCAACATTTGAAAGTGTTTGGTGATTCAGAGATTGTCATAAAACAAGTTAGAAATACAATTCACTGTCTTTCTAGTCACCTCAAGAACTATCAGTCTTTGGTCCAGGAACTTATATCTCAATTTTTAGCATTCAATATTTCTCCTATCCCTAGATTCCAAAATGCAGCAGCAGACTTGCTAGCTAATGTTGCTTCTAAACTCCTACCTTCCGAAGATTACAGCCCGGACATATTTTCAGTAGAGTTAATTTTTAGACCATCAATTCCTGAAAATGTCACCAATTGGCAAGTGTTCAACCATGACGAAGACATTTTAAATTTCTTGACTTCCGACAAGTCCTACGATGATCAAATCATTGATGAAAGTGATCATGACCTTCAAATGAAGGAAAAGCAGGAAGAAAACTCAATACCGAAACCAATGGTTAAACTAGAGGATCTCTACGATATTAAAGATAGGTTTAAACAGGTAACCAATTCAAAGCTCCAAAGTTCCACTTTAATATTTGATTTGATAAACCTAGGTACTAAGGAAAACCCTCAAAACATCAATTTGGGATTAGGACTTTTTTTGGAAGAAAGAACAACATTCATTAGGTTATTACGAAAAAATAAACATGTCTTCGCTTGGAAATATGATGATTTAAAAACATATGATACATCAATCATTCAGCATACTATTCCAATGCTATCTGAACAAAAACCGGTCCAACAGAAGTTAAGGAAAATCCATCCTAACCTAGAGGGTCAAATAAAATCTGAACTACATAAACTCTTGAAGGCTAAGATCATTTTTCCTGACCAACATTCAAACTGGGTCTCCAATATGGTGCCTATTAGAAAGAAAAATGGCGACATCAGGATTTGCATAGATTTCAGAAATCTTAATAAAGCAAGCCAAAAAGATAATTTCCCATTACCTACCATGGAGCAGATACTCCATTCACTAGCTAGTTCTGAGTTAATGTCCTTTTTAGATGGTTTTTTAGGATATAACCAAATTTTGGTCCATCTTGATGATAGGCTTAAAACTACCTTACAAAAAAATGCCTTTTGGACTTATCAATGCAGGAGCTACATTCCAAAGAGCAATGGATATAACATTCAAAGGATTGATCAATAAAACAGTAGTTGTCTATTTAGATGATATTACTAAATTTTCCAAGAAAAGGTCTAAGCATTTACATGATTTAAATCAAATCTTTGAACGCTGCAGAAGGTATGGTATCTCGCTCAATCCCAAAAATCCTTCTTTGCTCTTAACCAAGGAAAGCTCTTGGGCTTAATTGTTTCCAAAGATGGTATTTATATTGATCCGGATAGAATTAAAGAGATTTCTGATATTCCATTCCCTCATAACAAAAAATCCATGCAATTATTTTTAGGTCAAATTAACTTTGTTAAAAGATTTGTTCCAGATTTTTCCCAGATTATTTTACCATTGCAAACAATGATTAAGAAACATTCGGTGTTTAGATGGGGATCTACAAAAAAAGAGGCGTTTGACTCTATCAAACATTCAATAATTAATGCCCCTGCTTTAAGCACTCCCAATTTTTCAAATCATTTCATACTGTATACTCTCGCATCCACTTCGTCTTATGCAGCAGTGCTGACTCAGATTAATGATCAAAACTTGGAGGCACCAATTTCATTTTATAGTTCAAATCTTCAAGGTGCCGAACTTAATTATTCAGAAGTTGAAAAGCAAGCCTTTGCTGTATACAAAGCTGTCAAACACTACAGACCCTTCCTTTTAAAAGCTCATACAAAAGTTATAGTTCCTTTTTCAGCAGTAAGACAATTACTAATCCAAAGGGAATTAGGAGAAAAAAGGGCAAATTGGGTTACAGCATTACAAGAATATGGCTTGGAAATCAAGCCAGCAAAGATTGTCAGAGGCCAAGGTTTTTACAGGTTATTAGCAGGAGCATCCAATATTCAAGAATCAGAGGATACAAAACACACTGAATAAATCAATCAGATAAGTATCACTGATCCTGAATCACAATATGCAGATTTGATCTTCTATTTAAAAAATGGATATGCACCTTCTAATCTTTCCTATAAAAAAAAATGAGCCATTAGATTAAAATAAAAAAACTTCATAATTGTAGATGATGTACTTTTTAGGCGAATTTATGATTCAATTTTATTAATATGCCTAGAAAAACCTGAAGCACGAAAAGTTTTGCAAGAGCTACATGACGGACCAGTAGGAGGACATTTTGGAGCTGATACAACAGCTCACAAAATCATTCATGCTGGATATTATTGGCCCACCCTATTCAGAGATACTCATGAATACATAAGGAAATGCCGAAGTTGTCAAATCTCCAGTGGAAGATAAAGAAAACCAACTTTCCCTTTGCAACCAATCAACATTGAACAACCTTTTGAGAAATGGGGATTGGATATCATTGGGGAAATCACTCCACAGTCATCCAAACAACATAAGTATATCCTTACTGCTATTGATTACTTTACTAAGTGGGTTGAAGTAATTCCTTTGAAGACAACAAACTCTGAAGTAATTATAGAGTTTATAGATCAATTCATCATTACCAGGTTTGTTGTCCCAAACGCTCTTGTTTTTTATAATGCATCTTATTTCTCTAGAAATTCTATGTTTGAGTTCGCTATTAAGAGGGGTTTAAATTGAAATATTCTGCGAATTACTATCCCTAAGGTAATGGTTTCGCAGGATCTACCAATAAAAATCTCGTCAAAATCATTAAGCGAACTATTGAGCAGAATCATAAAAACTGGCATAAATCTTTGATATTTGCACTATGGGATGATAGAATAACGCAGAAGGCTTCCATAGGTACTTCTCCATTTAATCTTGTATATGGGAAAGAAGCAGTTCTACCAACCAATTTATTGCTTCCTTCTCTAGCCCTAGTGCAGTTTATTGAAGAAAGTCCCTCATCTTCTATTCAACTAAGACATGATCAAATCTCAAAATTAGAAGAAAAAAGAGAAAAGGCCAAAATTATTCATTCAAAACATCAGCAAATTATCAAGTCATCTTTTGATTCAACTTCATCCATTCCAAAACAGTTACAAGTTGGTGATCTAGTTCTGAAATGGGACAAAGCCCATGAAGATAAAGGAAAACACACTAAGTTCCAGAAAATGTGGCTCGGACCATTTCAAATCAACGGGAAGATAGGCCATTCAACTTTCATATTGCAAGATATATCAGGTAAGAGAGATTCTCTTCCTGTTAAAGGCCTTATCTTGAAAAAATTCTTCAATTGAGGAGGTAACCCCTTCTCCTTTTGTAAATATTCAATTTTCAGCAAAATTTGTGTTCATAGTTTTTAGGATTATTAGGAAATAAAGTTGTAAGATATCTTCCATTGGCCTTTGCTATATTGAAAAAGTTGCTCAAAAGAAACAGTTTTGATATTTACTTTTAAAATGGAAACCTTAAACAAAAGGAAAATTTCTAGGAAATTAGGTATATTTAGATTCTGAAACCCCATTTCATTTTTGTGAAATCTTCTCGAGATTTAGAAGTACTGTAAAGCATTTTAATGTTTTTAAATGGCCAAAAAACGGTTATCAATATCAAAACAGAAACTAATTCAATCTTAGCATCTTCAACTCTTACCCTGTCATCCATGCTCTCTAAGGAGAAAATTGTCCATCCCATTCATCAAAGTTTATGATTACTTAGAGTATAACTCTAAAATATATTTGATATAAAAGATAGGGGGTCTTATCACAAGCTTTGTTACCATGATCATTGGGGAGTAATTTAACTGACATTACCAATACTGCATACCAAAATAGGATAATGGCTTATAATCATAAGACAAGGGTCTCATCACGAGCCAGCTTGTTCAGTTAGATTACAACCAGTGAATGACATTGTCAAACAGCTGGCCACCAAACTAGGACAATGGCTTTTTATCTTGGAAAATAATAAAAAAGAAAAAGAAATACAAAATATGAAAGCATATTTTTGTATTCATTCTTTTAATTATACTCTGAAATGGATGGGATAATGGACAATTTAATGGTTAAAAGGTATCCCTGTCGAGACTATGAACGTTTGCTGGTAGCAGAGGCTCTACCTATGACAAAGGAGTCATTAAAAAGCTAAGTTGGAAAGGTTCTTTGTTTTATCATTATCAACAACTTAGAATGTATTTAATTTTAACAAGAGAAGTAAATAGCAAAAATAGCTCTTATTAGATTCAGAATTTATGTATACCTAGTTATATTAGAATCCTCCTTTTAAATAAGATTTTTATATAAAGAAAGTTTAAGTATTTCAACATGTTTCAGAGATAACTGTTTCTCCCAGTGAATCGCCAATTGTTGTGTTGTACAACAACCTCCCATTTCATAAAATTTTTATTTTTAACTATAATATGAAATGGGTCCTTTTTATAGATGTGTGAATAAAATTGGTATCAACTCATCCTTTATCAAAAGGTCTGAAATAAACAATACACTATAAACCTTTTGAACAAATATAAATCGGTCTTATAAAATAAATATATAATTCTCTATTATTGCGATAAACCGATCGCAAGATCGCATATCGCTACAACAAGGGATGCATAACAAAAAGACCCATTGGTTTACCCCGATCCGAAAAGTGAATAACTATCGGATATCGAGAGAGGCAAGCAAGTATAACAAAAGGCCCTCTCGCTTTTCTCCGACGCGATATCGTTATTGGAAATCGGGGAGTGTAGCACACACATTTTAAAGACACCTTTATAAAACTCCCAATGCGATAAGGTGTATCGCCATCGAGGATCGGGGATTTAGCAATGACACAAATATTATTACCCAAGCATTTCTCTGATTCTAATTGCGATAAAGCTAAGCGCGAATTTTAAAAAAGATTGAAAAGGCCTGGGAATATTATGTTAGGTTATTATTAAAAGCCTTCTCGTTCCCAATAGTGATTCACTTGTGATGATCCACCAAAAATCAAAGCCACGCTTGAATGAATCATTCGGCGAATAAATGATATGATGCGCATTTAAATGATTGACAGGTTAAAGTGGCCAATTAATGGAGCAGTTATGCCGAGATCTCCCCTGAGATTATATCCGCGGCACTATTATTTTAATCCTTCATTATTCATTAATTGATATAACTCTTTCATATTTGGTTCACACCACCTATTCTCTCTATTACGTTCATTTTATCTCCTGCGCAGAGCTCTGCCAAAGCAACAAATTCAAGCCAAATGGGGAAGAAATCCAAGAGATTTGCGGCAGCTTCAGCTCCCGTAGTAACAGGACAATCTACCACTGATCCAGGACTGAGCAAGAAAGGTTTGATTTTAGACACTACCTGTCTTGGCCTTGGCAACACTAGCTGGCAAAGTATCTATAATCTAATTGAAGCTGAAGAGCCTGAAACGGTATCAGTGCAAGCTACTGCAGATTCAACTAGAAAGTCAGAGGCTACCCTAAAGGATTTAGCCAACTCCTATCTACACCGAATAGTAGCTCGAGAGAAAATTCTTCTGTATACAGATGTAGTGTGGTGGGCAGTAGAGGAAATGCCTGTTACAAATAGAACATTCTGCACAGTCGATGGGAGAGTCTTTGGCTCGTTTCAACCTGATGATTTGAGAAAAATGTACCACTTTCCTGAACCACAAAAGAAATACAACAAAGCATTTCTGGAGAAGTTCAGAAGTGAGAATGAAACTGAATCAGCACCTATTTGGGAATGGAGACAGAACCCCGCAAGGCACAAGCATGAATCTTTGGGTAAGTACTCTGTCGATTCATTATGTTCTCCTTACTGTTACGCTGGGGCGATGATGTGTAGGATTTGGGGATTACATGATTCCGCAAAATTTACAATTGAAATGGTTCCTTTAATGGAAGCGCCAGTCAATAGTGAGATAATGGATTGGGGAAATATATTATCTGATAAGTTAGCCACTACTATTCTTGAGTTTAGAAATAAAACTCGCGTCGCCGATAGGTCTATTCCTCCGTTTTATTTTAGTGCCTATATTTTAGATACTCTTTGTTTCAACTCTGAATTTCCTGTGCTGGGGTGGAGATGGACTCCACAAGACCCCATGCCTCTGGATTTACTAGCTACTACCCCTACGACACAATCAAGCGAGCCTGAACAGTGACTCATCGACAAACCTCCTGCCACATCAAAGATTCTCAAGACAGATAAAGAGAAACCGCAGGAGGAAGCACAAAAGAAAGAGCAAGAGAAAATACAGGAGGAAGAGCAGAAAAAGGAGCAAGATAAGGGCAGCGAGAATGTCAATGTGGATACCCAGATTGATCTGAAATTACTCCAAGAATGGCAACAATTTGACTCCATCATAAGCAATCTAGAAGGTCCAAGAGGTGTCGATACACCCAAAGCAACAGATACACAGGATACATCGTCAACAAAGGTTCCGAGTGAATGAACTAGTGGCCTACCCCCTAGTACAGACTTAGAAATAATTCCAAAGGATCCCTCGGATCAAATCATTTTGCAGGTGGAGGATATACCTCCATTAGATGTCTTTTACAGTCCAAAACACAGGGCTGTAGTGAAGTGACAGCGGAAAAGGAGAAGGCTTGATTAACCTTCCCTATTTCCAGAACAAACAGAGATAGCCAACGTAGTTTGGAAGGAGGAGTTTGATCCTTCCGATGACCTAATGAAGCTTTCCTAGTATGTTAGAGCCTATTCGGCAGCCACCAACGATAAGGCATCAGAAGTGAGTAATCTACTAAAAGAAAAAGACCAGGCAATTATTTTGTTGCAAACGCAGCTCTTTGAGGCACAACAGAAAGTTGAAAAGTTGGAACAGCAATTGTCAACACAGCAAGAACTAAATAATCAATTGAATAAGCAGTTGCTTGAAGAAAAACAGAGAGTAGACTCAAGCGCGATTCAAAAGCAGAAATAATTATCAGAAGCATTGGCAAAGTTGAAGACGATGAATGAACTAATGACGAAAACGAAAGATGAGCAAATTGCTTAGCTATCACTTCAAATAGAGAAGTTCAAGAGTCTTCCACAACCTGCCGATTTCAGAACAGAAGCACTACAGATTAATAAGGCATTAGTGACATAGATAAGATTGTTGTGTCATAATATTTCTCAGGTTGAGCCCCTTTGTGATATAACAGCATCGATAATCGATAAATCAGTTGATGCTAGACAGGATTTAAAGCAGGCCGACGAGACCTTGACAAATTTTCTTGCTTGGCAAGACACCAGTGAGGGACAGGCAGTAAATCTGCCCAAAATCCTAGAATCACATAAGGAAATCCTATTCTTAGAATGGCAGTCTCAGTTGATGAAGGCAGAGAGAGAAGTTTCAAGATGTATACTATCTACAAGTAACTTGATTGAATTAATCAATAACACTCTCTATTTATCTAATATGATTTCACAATGTACCCCAGGTAAATTGCTATCAGCTAAGACATTAGAGCAAGCATGCAATTAGGAGCTGGAAAAGAATGGAAGGTTAATCACAGGTATTCAAAGTTTAACTTGGGACACCTATTGGTTGTTCCTAGTAAAACCATACAGCCAAAGACCCGCCCTTAAGTGTCTAACAGATGCAATCGGTTGTATCATTCCCGAGATACACGATGCCACATACTCGGCTCAGCTCCATTCTCGTCTCAGCTGCCCTCCAGAATTGGAACCGATGCTTGCAATCTTCCAACTCAGATCAAAGGGAGAACAGCCGAAGTGATGAATCATGCTGCCGACTACCAACAAACTTGTTGTGGAGAAGATATTCAAGATCCAGTTGTACCAATTAAATAGCATTTTATTTTTGTAGTTAGTTAGTTTAATTAAGTATTTATAGACCCTTTCATGCATTTAGAAAGGGTGCTCAGTTTTTGTATAAGACTCAAACCTGGAAGTTGCACTATTGTACTTCCAGTATATTTTTTATAAAGACTGGGCCATTATTCCAAATTTGAACAAAGAAGCTTTTATGTGGATGTGCACTATTGCCTTGATATGAAAGTATCTCTGAGTTGAAAGAAGGAATTCAAATTGCGATTGATATTGGGAATGATTTACAGCACATATGGTACTACTATATATGAACTAGTTTCATTCTTTTATATGAATCGTTATTTGATTACTCTTGCTATTATTGAATATATGTATGTATTTTCAACATCATTCTTTATATTTTTCACTATTGGATGTTTAAAGGATGTTATTCTTTTAGTCGTAACATGTATCAGTAATATATAAAAGATAAGTGTAACAATGTTTTATTAATTACTTTGTTCAACTATTTGAACAAAGCAATTATTATATGAATGAATGTCTTTGTTTATCAAATAAATTCATCTATATGCTTATTTGTGAATAGAGATTATCAAACGTTGCACTTAGAAATAGAAATTTCCCGGGATAGAATAGTTATTCATAATTTTACTTTTTAGATTAAATCATTCATCCATTACCATTAGATAAGGAAACCACTCACTCATCCATCCCCTTTTTATTCATCATTGGGACACTGGTCCCATTATCTCCAGTTGGACCCACCACACCAAATGGAAAAGGAGTTGCATTAAGGTCCCGACCGGGTGGTTTTCCCCGATGTCGTTGCAACGATTTTCGAGGCATCAACAAGATCATGGCCTTTATATTTTTCTAGAAATATATTTTGCATGTCATTACACGATCTTATTGAACTAGTCCCCAAACTCATGAACCATTTAAGAGATCTATCCTTCAATGTTGCTGGAAATAATCTCAGTTTTTGAGTTTTTAATAAGTAACCATAAGATCTACAAACAATTTCAAATTGAAAGAGAAAGGTTTTCGGATCCTCTGACCTTAGACCATGAAATTTTGGAAGAAAAGATGGAGGGATGTTCTTCATGTGCACACTACCGTGAATATCTTGAATGGTAAATCCGAGAGGATCTTCCTCATTATCATCATCTTCATCCATTTCCTCTACATTCTTTGTCTTCTTCTTCTTCTACCTACACAAGTTAATGGTGATGTGGCTCTTACTACACCATGTGTTCAAATGGGGGGGGG
>APFE031049914.1:45588-69586 GCA_000404065.3 Pinus taeda
GGGGGGGGGGGGTTGGTGTTGAAGATTTTTTTGTTTTGTTTTTATGATTGAATGAAAACACTAATCCAATGAACTTTTCTATTTTTGAAATGAAATATGCCTAATGAAATTTATTTTTTTTTTGAAAAACGTAAAAATAAATGAATCAACTAGGGAAGAAAATAACGCATACTTTGACACCTCCTCGGAAATAGCACCAAAAAGTGATTAGCCTTAGTATTGCAACAAGAATGTTGCAACTCCCAAGGCTACCGACTTTAATTATCAACTCAGGGTTCGTACAAACTTAAGAGGTATCAACACTATATGTTTAGCATACAATATGTCCTTCCTTTTCATGTCATGATGTAATGGAGTGCATGTGCTGAAATCAAATCCTAAACTAATTGCAAAAAATGAACTGCTTGAAATGGAAACCCTAACTTATTGCAAGAAATAAAGTACAAGTAAAGAAACATATTCTAATTGCATAAAGATCATGAAATAAATGTAAAAGAAACCTAACTTAACCCTATTTATCGCATGTGATGATTTAAACTAATTAAGCATGGCATCTGATCTAGGAAGTATTAAATGTTGCATGTATGTGCTAATTAAAAAATAAAAAGAACCATTTTTCTTTATCTTTTCATTTTATAAATGCAAATGCCAATCTTTCCTTGTTCTTTGGTAGGGAAGACTTGTGTGGAGGAAGACAAGCACAATGGTTTTTATGGCTTGGAGGTCAAGTAGAGGCCTAATTCTAGCTTAAATGATGATTTTTCTCAATTCAGGCTCAAAACAAGCCGCTACAGGATTTCCTACACGATGTCTACAGGATCCCATTTTTATTACAAAAAATAGGTCGAAAGCTTAGGAAGTGGTATAGAAGGTGGAATGGAGCTTGGGAAAGGTTGATAATGGAGTAATAAGGCATGGAGGTGGTGGACACTACCCAAAACTCAAGCAAGGGCTTTAAGATGGGTAGATTTGCTCATTGGAAATGGCAATTTTTGCTTATAAAATAAGAATTCGGATTGAGATTTTAGTGTATTTTGGTGACATGGGTGGATGAGACTTAGATGAGGAAAATGAGATGAGGTATTCCTGAAATTTATAAGCTCATGCAACAACACACATTATTTTCTGCATCTATCCACAAATTCATTTATACATGGGAAAGATTTATTTACTAGTCTAAAATCCCGAAATTCGAGAACTAGTGAGCTAGTAAATCTATCAAATGCCTAACCTAATCAAATGCAAATGAAATGGGGTAATTTTTTTATTAAATAGAATGTTTTTTTGATCTAATTCAAGTGGAGTAAATTGGATTGAAGATCATTAGCATGCTCTAAAAAATAGCAAATATTTGCTGCTATTTGCCACAAAGGAGTTCCAGAATCTAGATTTCGAAATAATCAAACTAATCCAACTAGCTCAATGATTACTATGAACTTCTCAATATTTTACAAGGATGAAATAATGTCTGTAATCCTGCAAAATAACTTACATTAACCATTTAACTCAATCCTACAACAAGAAATCATTAATACTAAATGCATAAATAGAAAGAAACAAGAACAAGAGATGCATCTGAATAAGAAGTGAAAAGAAGGAAATAAAATGGTACAAAAGGGTTATGAGGCTCCTGGGATGGCCAAGCCTAACTAAAATTAGAGTCCTATGGAGGAGAACAATATTTAAAGTTGAACATGACACCAATTTTCATTATTTTCATCAATACGATTACATCCTGCAAGAAAATAGAATGGAGCTACAAATATACGAGTTCTCTCCACGAAAATACTAAATAAAATCTATTCCTAGAGGAAAAATTGACTTGGTACTTATACAAAATCATTAGGAATCATTCCCCATGAAAGGACAAAGCCTTCCCCACCAAAATCCCTTGATTAGTGGATCTTGTTCCCAATACTAGGAATCTGTATTAAATGGCAAAGAACACATTCCTAGATTTTCTCAATCATTGGAGTTTCATAATCTGTGCCATAATTCCTTAATATATTATCAATTTATTATTTAATATTGATCTTCCTATAGTAGGGAGCAAGTCTCTAAATTATCTCCTCCAAATCTTCATAATTTTCCCAATATTCTCATAATATTCCATAAAAATAGATAATATTAGGCATAAATATGCAATTATTCATAAACCTTCCTAACGAACATATTAAAGTTAAAAATACATTATCTAATGCAAAAAGAGAGGTTTAATATGCTGAAGGATGGTTATATGGGCTTTAATTTATGTTTAATTTAGATTCATGGGCCTTACTTTATGTCTAATTTAGAGGTCCAACAGTATCCTGGATAGGCAAGGTATCCAACTTCATCATGATATCCAAGGCTTTTGCTTTCATTTCTATCTTCTGCTATGACGAAAATATTCTTAAATGTGGCAAGAGCGATGCTATAAACCAGTCGCGATGCTGTGAATATGATATTATCATGTTAGCTTGCCTAATCAGGAACTTCAACCTCTAATCAAAGTCCCAAGGTATCTCATCTATCTTCTATTGAATTTCCTTAAATTCACTTACTAACTACGCCTCTGACTTAGGCTTACTGAACTCCTTGTTCAAAGCTAGCTATGTATCCGCCAATGTCGCATTGGGGTTATAACTAAAATACTTGATATGACATGTTAATGCACGATCTTGTAAGGCTATAACCAAATGTACTTTCTTAATATTATCATCCTTGATCTGATGTGTTGTCCAAACAACTCCTGCGATAAGCCAAAACTATTATGGATCTTCGATTCCTGTTCCCTTAAAAATTAGCATCTTAATTGCATTTGCCATGTTTAATGGTGGAAATGGAGGTGGAGGGGGTGAAGGCAAAGGTGGAGTGGATGGATGAGGTATCCATGGAATACCCTACATAATCAACTGAACTACACTTCACAGCATAGTCAACACTATCCTTTCATCGTCATTTGAAGGGGGTTCAATGAGCGGACTATATTATAGGATGGATCATCCACTTCTTCTAAAGAATCTCCCACTTTAGGTAGCCCCAAATATCAAGGTAATTGTATAACCCTCTTTTCACATAACAACATTTTAATCTAAGTCTTCAATGATTTCAAATACTTACCTCACAGTCCTTTAGAGATCCTTCGTTCTTCTTTGATATAGCTAATATTTCTATTGATCACGAAATAAGTCACAAAACTTCCTAATGTGTGATCAATCCAGTGGTCCACAAACCGCGTGATATTTATTTCTGATTCTTCCAGAAATCACACCAGTTTAGGAGTCCACACTATAGGTCATCGAGCCTCCATGTCCCTTGACTATTGGCCAATTTAGACAACTACTCATATAATTCTTCAGGTAAGAAACAAAAGAATATCATGTCGGTCTTGTCTGTGTACAAAAAACTATGCAACCACTACTCGTTAGACAATTTATGGCTCCTATTCTCCTGAGCCATGAATGCGTGAATTTTTTGATCAATCCACTTATCAAGCTCATTCTTCATAGGAAACCATTTATCACACATCTCCCATATAGATCGTGGTCCCGAAAACGGAACTACTTGTTGGCTTAAGGGGGCCTGACCTAGTTTCACAGTTGTTCGCACCAATGAACAAAACCATAACTACTAGCCCTTTCATCAACAACTTGCATAGCGCAAGTTGTAATCTCACCTGAAACAGTATTAGGGGATGCTAGAACTAGGTTTCTACATCCAGAGATAGTGTGATAGGTGATCTTAAACTCTTACAGCTCAGATCTACCTTCGTGCAGATCGGTAATATTCTATGGTCTGATACAGTAACTTGAGTAAAACGGCTTTTAGACCTTCGCAAAGGTCCATGATTAGTCTTTGAAGACCCTAAACAGGAAAATCATCCACTTTCGGGCATTAAACAACAATCCTAGATATGCCTTTGTGTAGATCTATTCAACTCATCAGAAATCATTACAAAAATAACCTTATCTTCATGAAAATAGATAATTACTTAAGTCATGCTCAAATAAGATAGATTTAGTAGTTTCGCGCAACATTTATTCATTATTCCATAGAAAGAATATTATAAAGTGATAGGTCATAACATAAAAAGAATCAACAATAATGCCCAGATTGTAAGATAATTCTACAAAATCAGTCTTTATTCATCTTCAACATTCAAATTATAGACTCTTTTACCCTGCGCACTCAGCTGCAGGGGTCCGCACACTTAGTTGTGGACTTACTAAAGCCTCCTGCACACTCAATTGTAGGAGCCTTCCCCTTTCACCTAAGTACAGGAAGCAGAGCCTTCCTACCTTAGCACTTTCCCAAAACATTCTCTATCTTGACTCCAAGTTATCAACTACTTCATCTAGACTGCTATTACTCAGCTATATATAGCTTTCTTTAATATAACACCATGGTCCGCAGACCATGGGTGAGTCTCAAAACCGACCTATTTACTTATCCAAACAAGGGGCTAAACCCTTTTGACTCCTATCTAGTTGTGTGCTCTGCATCCACATTTCATAGAGACTTTACATATTTTTACAAAAATTTTACAAAAATTGGGTTAACTATCCCTAAAACTGACCCTAAGGACCCTATCCCAACACTGTGACTTCTTCATTTCTTCATGAGATGTGGGAGGATTTGCTTTCTTGAATTCCTCTGGAACATATTGCTTCTCATTCTTCCTATATAGATGGTGATGATGATGATGATGATGATGTTGTCTCTCTAATTTAGAAATGGAATAGAACTGATGATCATTATCCCTCCTGGCAGGTGTATCCATGAACCTACCATCTCTAACTATGCCATCCATCTCAAACCTATATCTTGATTGATGCATGTTTCCATATGCTCCATTAGCTCTTTCCTAATGTCTGTGACTGATCCTAAGTGGTCCTTATCTCTCTAAGTTTGAAAAAATCTGAAGGATAATTGTATTAACCTCTGTCTATTTCTCCTATGCCCTAGCAAGTCTCTCCTGTGATTGAATTATTCTGCCATTGTCTATCTTACAAATCCTTATCTATGCTTTCAAATTTATTAGTGTGTCGATATATGAGGGGAGCACTCATCACCATGCTACTCATTTCATCTATAGGGAGAATCACATGAATTGTAGTCTACCATCTTTCTTGTCACCTTTGATCCTCTACTTCCTACAAACATACCATGTTAGATAACCAAATATAAAAAAAATCAAATGTATCTCATTGAAGTTTAGGGGAATCTATCTTGTCTGCACCAATCAGTCCAGATTAGCATAACATATGTATATATACAATGAAATAAACATACCTAACATACCAACATCATCAACCTATACATGACAACTCAACTACAATAATGGCCAATACCATGCATACATGACAACAATATATACAAAAAACATGCATACATGACAAGAAAATTTTGCCAATCCACTCCAAGTGTTGAACCTGGGAGCACTTATACCAATCTTTAACCACCCTTCCCACATTTACACAAATCCATAAGCTTGCCAAGGTAAACATGAAATGATAGTTACAATGCGAGATTCGATTTCCAAGATGTTGATAAGCCCCAAAAATGGGTAACTTATTGGGTTCATTTTGCCTAATTGTTCTTCATTAATCGACCATTCTTCATAGTTTATGCATGCTATTAAGTATATATATGTTAATTGAATGAATGAGAATAGTCACTTGACCAAGGAGTCTAATACGTGGTTATTATAGACTTTTGGACAACTTTTGGACCAAGGCCAAGCATTTATGAGCCAATTAATAGCCAAACACAAGGGAACAAGGGTGAGGATTCATAGGAAGGGTGTATCCTACCCTAAATGGCCCCTTCCTCGAATTCTCCACCATCAGCTCAGAGTTTAGCAAGCCACCAAAGATGATTCCCAAAGGCAGCCAAGTAGCTTTTTGTAAAGTGACTGATTACTTGTAGTTTGAGCAGTCGATCCCCTTGAGTTAAGGATGGTTGTTGGAAGTCTTCGTAGTGTATAAGAAGGTAGGATTCTAGCCTTCTTAGGTTACTTTTAGAACATTTGTATTTTTGCACTCTAGTGTTGCTCTGTTTTTCAGCTCATTTTGGAGCTTTTGCTGTAAACATTGTTTTGACATGGTTATTTTCTGAGTATTGGAGATAAGTTTCATTTTACATCAATTCTAAGCTTCTTCTTAGGAGCATATAGCTCTTGGGGTTGGGCCCAACCCAAGTGCCAGGACCTCCTCTGTGTACTGTTATATGTTTTTGTTGTATTTATAGAGTAATTTCTGATAGTAGATTACAATCTTTCTTGGTTACTTAGTCCATTTTTTATGATTGAAATAGTTGCTCATGTTTCAAGTGATTTAATAGGTTGGTAACAAAAAATACCTTCAAAAAGGGCCATCAACCAACCCTTGATCTCACCTCTCCCTCCTTGGGACCATGAGCTAAGACCAAGGTGTCCTTGCTACCACAGAAACACTGTTCTTGTTTCTTCATGCAATTTCTAGTGTTAGATTCTTAGTTGCAAAAGTTAGTACCAGTGTGATTACATGCTTAGATCCATTCTCTCTTGGTTTTCATAGTTTTCTTACATGATTTTCTGCCAATAAACTTCTGTCCATCATGATTTATAGTATTTAGGTCAAATTAGGTTAAGCAGCTAGATCTTTGGTTTTCCTAATCTTCATTTGATCAAGTTTGGAAAATTATGTGCAGAGCACCTGTGATACCTCCTTGCCTATCCTTACTCCATTAATACAACCTATTCCATCCTCTAACTCAGATTCTTGCCTTTCATCTGCCACATTTTCTCACTTCGCCCTAAATCCTACATTCTTGTGTAACATTACTTCTCCTATCTTCGAACAAACCCAATCGCCCTAATCACTCCTCAGCCTCATTCACCAAGTCCTAGACCTCTTCACACCCTCACCTAACCTCCATGCCCACTTCTCCACCTTTCTTCCACCATCAACCCTTCAAAATTCCCTTTCAGAACATCCTGTAGAAACATCATGTAGAACCCCTGCAGACTTCTTGTAGAAGCTCACGAAAGCAGTTTCTTGAGATCCGAACACTGTGAGACTCTTTGGAAGGGTGCTAGGGACCCCTTAGGCCCTCTTCTCACCTTCACAACCTCCTGCAAGTGCCTATTCCATTTCCTTTCACCAATCAACCTCTGCACAATCAACAACACTTAAAACACATGCATAATAACTTTGCCAACTTACTCAAAAATACAAAAAGATGTTTTTTCTAGACTTCACCTCAGAGGTAGCTTAGACACATGCACTGTACCTGCCCAAGATTCAATGGCATCCATTTCTGTAGCTTTCATCCCTTTTCTTGCACTAGTAGGGTTAGTCGGTAAAACTAGGTTTTGCTAGGGTTTGCATTTCCTTTAAGCTTTCATCTTCTTTCTATTAAGTATATTAGCCTCCTTTGAGTTAGCTTTCATCCATCATAGTTAAAAGCTTCTTTTAAAAGCTCATAGAAGTTGGCTTAAGCTCCTAGCAAACTTGTGCCAACTGATCGAATGACAGTCGCGGCAAGAGCTAGTACTTATGCATACAGCACCGTCGATTTCAAGTTTGTTACGAACTACTAGGTTGATAAAAGTAAAGAAGGGAGTCCCAGGAGTTGTAGCATTATTGCTACAATACTGGAGCCCACCATATTTTTGGCGCCGTTACTAGGGAAGCATCAGAGTATTTGTGATTGATGCTTTTCTTCTATTTTCTACTACAACCTTCGGCTAAGTAGTTTATTTCAACGAGCGTAGAGTAGATTGTTTCCTTTGCATTCTACAATTTCATTTCTGCAAAAGTAGATTAGACATTTCCTGCTTTCATAGATTAGCATTTCAATTCCACAATTTCAATTTTTCAAGCGTTGATTAGCATTTCAATTCCGCAATTTCAATTCTGCAATTTCAATTCTGCAAGCGTAGCCTAGCATTTCGTTCCTGTAATTTCATTTCAGCATAATAGATTAGTCCTTTTTTGCTTTCATTTCAATTCTACATTTCCATTTCAGCAAGATAGAGTTTAGTTAGTTGCAGTTCAATCTATTTCAGTTTTGCAGGTACAAGCAGAAAAAAACAAAAATCAACCAAAAAGATTTCCTTTCATGCCTTGTAGGGGTAGAGATAATTCAAAAAAATGTTTGCACAACACCCCCACTACTTCACACAACCAACCTTCTCTTTTCTTCGATGGGTGTGATTAAGAAGAACCCCTAGGTGGACAACAAGACATATTTGAAGAACCTCTAGGGGAGAAGAAGAAGAAAACGTTCCTCTGGAGCAAATGGCTACAAACAAAAATGTTGGGAGCAGTACCTTATCCAAAAACGAATTTTCAAATCAAATGGAAGATTTCAAGAGCGAGGTGAGCTAGTTTCTTGCCATGCAACTAGATACCTTGTGGATCCAAAGGAAGCAAGAGAAAGCCAAGAGGGCTTTGACCATCTTTTGTCCTAGGTGCACTAGAAAGCATCCTAGGAACGAATGTCCAATGCACTCCATATAAGTATGTTTTGTCTGTGAAAAAGACCATCCTACGAATCAGTGCCCTTCCTTAATTGGAATCAAAGTTGCATATTAGAGGGAAAAAGGAGCCACTAAACCACTCTATTATCTGAACCAAAGGAGGCCACATGGACCCATACCTTACCAGCAGGGAATGCAAGGGACATCCCAGACCTATTACAACCCCTATCAAGCCACTTCCATGCCTTCTTGTGGTCCCCCTACTCATCCTTCCTCATCCACACCTCCTCCTTGGTCCTTCACATCTCCACATTATGCCTAACCAACTTCTCATCCATTTCACCCCTATGCTCAGCCACAACCTTAGTGGAATTCACCCCATCAGGGGTGGAGGCCCCAATACAACACTCCTCCCGCTCCTTTTCCTCCACCACCTGCTCAACCGCAACCATCGCCTCCTGCTCCACCAAGACAACCCCAAATGTCTGCTCAACCAAACCCGAACCCAAATAACAAGTAGGCTCAACAAGTATATAGTGGGAAACCACCTGCCCAACGACAACCCCATCCACATCCATCTCAAATATACAACCCCACTCAACTACCCATACCACCATTTCAAAACCTGCATATTGGAGTAGCTCAACCCAATTAAAATGTTGAGGCACAACATGTCCAAACAACTCCTCTTGAGCTCAATGATATTCACCATAGCTCAGGAAGAGTATTGCAAAACAAAGATTATATTAATATCATTGAAGGACCTCATCCAGTAAATGAAGATGCAAAAGAGAAGATCAAAGAACCATGGGCTGCACTTGTTAAAGAGAAGACAACAGAATCAGAGATCGAGAGAGCTCCCTCATGGTTATCATGAAATCCTCCATGTATTCAAGAGAAAAATCAGCAAAAAGAGGAAGATGTGAAGGTCATGGTAGAAGAAGATATGGAGAATGATCCAGATCAGTAAAAGGACCAAGGATATCAGAGCTATATTGAGATATGGTTCTAGACGGTGACTAAGTTGCAGTAGTACTCTCTTCCTCAGCTATGTTCGATCCCTTGAAAGTCAAATCATTTGGTCTCTGAAATCTGGATACTTGTCAAAGCATGCATTTCAAGCTTCCACATCATTTTGTCTCTAATCTCGATGTGCACATGGCTCCATTGGAAGTATTCTTATACTTGAAAATGATTTTGTTTTTCAAGTAGGGTAGGGTAGGAAAAAAGAAAAAATAAAAAAATGAAAATAAGAGGAAAATAAAAATCTAAGGTGAAAACCTCCTCAGAGGCACCTCAGATTGGCTCATTGATTGAAAACCTCCATGAGGCGGTCAATGGGTTGGAAAGAAGAGAAAAGAATAAAAGAATAAGATCCCTAGGTGAGACCTCTCTTGGCGGTGCCTAGGGTAGGCAATTAGGGTGAAAACCTCCATGAGGCGCCCTAGTTGTTTTCAAAAAAAAAGAGAAAAAGAAAGAAGAAAAGAGAAAAATAATAAATAAACCTAATTGCTATTGAATAATTGCAGGTTGTAGGAAGGACATTGCAGGTTAGGAGGATCACACAAAACAAGGACAGAGGTCAACCTCAGGCTGCAAGAACCCCTCACATGCACTTCCTCCATGACCACTCCCCTTTCCTAAGATTTGATCACATTCGGGTCAAGATTTCACCTTCTACAGGAAGTTCTAGGCCTTCTACAGGAAGTTCTAGGCCTTCTATAGGAAGTTCTATATCTTCTATAGGAAGTTCCTGTAGACCCTTCAAATAGGCCAGAATTAATCTTGGGAGAGAATCTAAAGGTTGGAATCTACCTGTTTGGTCTACAAGCACCCCTGTTTCCATCCATCACCATATGTCACCCTGTTTCATCTCTTTACAGCTCCGCTGCACCCATCCTATTATTTGTTCCTGCACAGTCAAAAAAAAAAAAAAAACTTGTTTTCTTCATACTGCCAGCAAGAATTTTTAATAACAAATCAAATAGTAGTGTCTCACTCACCATACCAGTCAATCTCCATCTGTACTCCTGATTAGCCAAATCCCTTGTCCGCAATATAGCCCTACTCGTTTAGCTTGCATCCCAAGAGGAGAAGTAGCTACAGGACATCCTACAGGGATCTTGTAGTAGCTGATCCCTATAGAAGACATACTCTGGAGACAGGGACAACTGAAAACGACAAAGGAAACATGCAAAGGTCTCATCTTGAACATGAAAATATTGTCAACAGCCGAAGCCAAACAAAACTTGTGCATGCAGCATCAACAAACGGAGGAATGGGTTCCAAAAGCCATGCATGCAGCATCAACGAACGAAGGAATGGGTTTCACTACCTGTGCATGAAGCAGCATCAAACACAGGAGTGGTTCCAAGATCTGAAGTCTGCATAACGCGGCTGTGACCACACAGGCAAGTGCCTAAACTCATTCGTCAATTGCATAAACTATATTTCAAAAGCTGCATGCCTATGGAAATGGTTCGGATTAAATGGGATCGGTGGCCAGTCAACTGGCCACCCTCAACTAGTTACATAGCCTCGTGAGATCCGAACGAGCCCAGTTACATTCAAAATCACTGACAAAGATGCACAGCCAACACGTGTGGAGTGTCCAATCAAGGAAAAATCGTCAGGACTGGTAGTGGTGGCGGCGGTTAATGACAGAGGAGAGGTGATGGTGGTCAAAAATACGTAGAGAAATTACGGCCGTCACGTTGGATCAACAGTCCAGTCCAGCCACCTCATTCCCTCACCATGAATCACGTTGAAGTTAAAAGATGCTTCGTTGAAACTCACACCACCTTCTGTTCATCTTGCACTTGCAATGTCCTCGACTGGAGGACGCGTCCTCTGCTTCTGAAAACTGTTAACCAGTGGTCCTCCACTAGATTTTCTACCTATTTTCGAAAATCTCTCGTATATTGGGCTCACTCAGAGGTGCAGTGACATCCTACAGGAACCAGGGGGTCTTCTACAGGAAGAGTCCTACAGGAAATACTGCACAGCTTTCTGGAGCAGGGAAGCCTGGGATTTTTCTTCGTCGAACTAGGAGCTCCAAACAAGGTAGGCTCGAAAAACTCCTCTATGCATGGTCTATTTTGAAAAGGTGGTGAATTGAACAACATCATATTGGGGAATCATAGAAAAATGCGCCTGTGAATTGGAAGAAAAACGTTTGTTTGTGTATCGCACTGGGTTTCCTGGTTGTTTCTGCATGAAGGTTCTCCTCCATGTTTCCTATTTTTAAAATTCTCCTGTAGGGAAGATATGTGCAGCCGTGAGGGCCAGCCTGTGTATGAAAAATTTTAAATTTGCATATCTGTATGTGTGCTGAGAAGAAAACTTGGTCTCTATACTTTGTCTGTAGAAACAAAACTATTCGTTTCATAAACAGATAGCCGAGTTCTAGATAACAGTAGACTCAAAACCAGGGAATTGTTGTTAAGTGATATTGAACAGCCGAGGAATTCTTTCTTGAGTTGAAGGGGAAACCATAAACAACATTCCCTTTTCTGACCAAAGCATAAAAAAAAGAGCACTCTAACCATGCCAGGGGGATTCATAAGGAAAGAACCCTCGGACTCCAAAAAATTGCATGAGCATCCTGAGGTGGTGGACCTATTCACACAAGCCAATTGGATGTCCTTCTTTGACAAAATTCAGGGTCATGATGAGGAGATAGTTGAGGAATTTCTAATGTCCCTGAGACCTCAATCAAAGACACAGGCCATAATTTGTTTTAGGGGTTTGACCCTAGAACTTACCCCTAAGCTCATCAGTCGAGTTACTGTTCTACCATTAGGGCTCCCTTGGAGGAAAGAAGAGAGGTCATTAGGCCAAGCTACCAAGAAAGAATTCTTTCTGCCCAAGGAACATCCTATAGAAGACAAAAATGAGGTGAGGAGAACTAGCTTGCCTCCTCTATGGAGCGAAGTCAGTTTCCAAGTCATGAAGTACATTACCTGTGAAGGAAGATTTAGCATCATCTATGGTTATCATTTCAGGTTGTTGTGTGAACTAAGACATGGAATTGATTTACCTCCAGCAATGAAACTAAGCATTCCCTATTTTCTTCTTTAGTCACTAATTGAATGTGGTACAAAATTGAATGAAGGGATCCCAAATCAGTTGGCCCATCATGGGCTCATCAAACTATTAATGGAAGATGCCCTGCACACCTACACTATCCCCATATCTTGGGAAATCTTCCGAAACATGTCTAGAGATGACAATATTAGAATATTTGCCGAAAATATAACCCCATCCAGTAGTGAGGAAGGAGCACACATTGAAGAAGGTGAGAAAACCAATGGTGAAGGAACGCAGGACATTCAAGCACAGTAAGAATAGAAAGAAAAAGGCGAAATGGGCCAGATTGTTGAGCCTAAAATAGAGGCGCAAACAACAGCACAAACACCGTGGGAAAAGGGAATGCAGAGTAGAGCAGGGAGGGTTGAAAAACCCCAAATGAAGGTTGTCACAGTCAAAACAGACACACATAAACAAAAGGAAAAAAAACATCTTGAAATAGCAGCAACACAGACAGAAACAGTTGACACAGGGGCTTCTACAGGAAGTAGGGAAAAAGAACAGCAAGAGGAGAAATCACCTGATATTTTGGCAAGGGAGGCAGCAGCTGTGCTTGCCACCTTAAGCACACCTCCAAAACAAAAAGGGAAGAGAAAAAGGCAAACCTCCATGTACTTCAAAGCAAGGAGGAGCACATAGATCAAAGAGGGCATACCCTAGCCTCAATCAAAGGTTCCAATTACCATTGAGGACACAACACCTAAGCCAAAAGAAGAGTCCCCTGCAAAGATGTCAACCACCTATGAATGAGGAAGCCAAAAAACCTCCACATGGAGAGAGAAAATTAGGCTGGTGGATTCAAAGACAGCTCTACAGGAAGCTAAGACATCTCTACAGGAAACTCTAGCTAAGCTAAGGGAGATCGAGAAACTGGAGGAAAAGGCAGCCAAACACTCACAGGCAGAAGAAAAGGCAGAGGAAATATTGGAACCAAGCCCTCAGCCTACCTTGGGCTCATATTATAACCTGCTAGAAGTCAGGAAGATAATTCCCCAGAAATTTGTGGTGCCACTTTTCTTTGCATTGGAAGAAGAAAGGATTAGGAATCACACTTGGATGAGGATTGCTAAGTTCGAGGGTGTGGCAAACATAGGCCACCTGGAAGAACAACTCAAGGAATCAAGAAATGAATTGGCCATGGTAAGGGATGTGGAGAGCAGTCAAAGGGCCAAACTACAGGAAGAGAATGAGCTACTGAAACAGCAGCTGCAGCTCCAGGGAAGTCATAGGGAAGATATCGCCCCTATCTTGGGAGAACAGCAGCAACAAGAAAGGCCTCTAGCAGACAAAGAAACCTTTGATGTACAGCAGAGAGAGGACAGATTGCAGGCTGAGGTTGAGGCACTAACAAAACAACTACAGGAGAAGGAATTACATGCAACAGAGGAAATACAGTCTCTAAGGCAACAGGTACAAGAGAAGGGAGCCCAGCAGGCCTGCATGGCTAGCTGGGCAGTAGAGGCCTTGCAGTGTAGGCAACTTGCCAAGTCATATGCCTTATACCTTAAAGATCAATGGTTGCAGTTCTAGATTAACACCTTGGCCCAAAGGGGCACCATTCCATTTCAAAATTACCATCAATTCATGGTTGTGTGTGACAGTAGCTCAGTAGAGGATAAGGACAAATTATCAGAATTCTATTTACACAACTTGGCCCTTCCTAACATGATTTGTGGGACCCCAATGCTGCAGTGGGATATGTGCAACTTATGGCCATGGCCTCTTGGTTAAATCATGAGGAAAAAAGGGCAGCAGAGATTCGAAATCTCATGAACCGGGAGGTAAGTGAGCCACTCATGATCAGGGTAGAGCCAGAGGATCCCTCATTCTTAATATACGCCCACCAACACCTGGCCAATAACCCTCAGGTTCTACCGGATTACATTAAACGACAAGCTCAAGCCATTGCTCATTTTGAGGACATGGAAAGACTGTTGGGGGATAACTGCATTCATGCTTGCACAAGGAGGTGGAACACACTGTCCCACAGTCTAAAAATAAGAGAATACCACTCCCCAAGAAGGATGAGGGAGGCCTTGGCAAGAGTACCCCTCTATAAATAGTCAATGCAAAATTTGCAAGCCAACTGGATCGGCCTAAAGTTCAATCCTCCTTTGTTTTTAGGACTATTGGAAGGAGTCAAAGAGGAAGAGGAACACAGGCAGTGGAGGAAGTGGAAAGAAAAGAAGGATTTCATGACCAAGAAGAAGACATCACCTCAGAAGCCTAGGACATGAGAGAGGCAATCAAAGATGATGAGCTGGATTAGTTGCTCAGAGGAGGAGCAACCCATTTAGTATGGGGGTGATGATGAGCCCCAAAAATGGGTAACTTATTGGGCTCATTTTCCCTAATTATTCTCCATTAATCCACCATTATTCATAGTTTATGCATGCTTTTAAGTATATTTATGTTAATTGAATGAATGAGAATAGTCACTTGACCAAGGAGTCTAATACGTGGTTATTGAGATTTTTGGACAAATTTTGGACCAAGGCCAAGCATTTATGAGCCAATTGATAGCCAAACACGGGGTAACAAGGGTGAGGCTTCCTAGGAAGGGTGTTTCCTGCACTAAATGGCCCCTTCCTTGAATTCTCCACCATCAGCTCGGATTTCAGCAAGCCACCAAAGATGATTCCCAAAGGCAGCCGAGCGGCTTTTTGTAAAGTGATTGATTACTTGCAGTTTGAGCAGCCGAGCCCCTTGAGTTAAGGAGGGCTGTTGGAGTTCCTCATAGTGTATAAGAAGGCAGGCTTCCAGCCTTCGTAGGTTACTTTTGGAACATTTTTATTTTTGCACTCTAGTGCTACTCTGTTTTTTAGCTCATTTTGGAGCTTTTGCTATAAACATTGTTGTGACATGGTTATTTTCTGAGTAATGGAGATCAGTTTCATTTTACATCAATTATGAGCTTCTTCTTAGAAGCCTGTAGCTCTTGTGGTTGGGCCCAACCCAAGTGCCAGAACCTCCTCTGTGTATTGTTATATATTTTTGCTGTATTTATAGAGTAATTTCTACTAGTAGATTACAATCTTGCTTGGTTACTTAGTCCATTTTTGGTGATTTAAATAGTTTCTCATGTTTCAAGTGATTTAATAGTTTGGTAATAGAAAAGACCTTCAAAAAGGGCCATCAAGCAACCCTTGATCTCACCTCTCCCTCCTTGGGACCATGAGCTGAGACCAAGGTGTCCTTGCTGCCACAAAAACATTGTTCTTGCTTCTTCATGTAATTGCTAGTGTTGGATTCTTAGTTGCAAAAGTTAGTACCAATGTGATTACATGCTTAGATCCATTCTTACTTGGTTTTCATAGTTTTCTTACATTATTTTCTCCCAATAAACTTCTGTCCGTCATGATTTATGGTATTTAGGTCAAATTTGGTTAAGCAGCTAGATCTTTGGCTTTCCTAGTCTTCGTTTGATCAAGTTCAGAAAATAACGTGCAGAGCACCTGTGATACCTCTTTGCCTACCCTTACTCCATCAATACAGCCTGCTCCATCCTCTAACTCAGATTCTTGCCTTTCATTTGCCACATTTTCTCACTTCCCCCTAAGTCCTACATTCTTGTGTAACATTACTTCTCCTATCTTCGAAGTCCTAGACCTCTTCACACTCTCACCTAACCTCCATGCCCACTTCTCCACCTTTCTTCCACCATCAACCCTTCAAAATTCCCTTTCGGAACATCTTGTAGAAACATCCTGTAGAAACATCCTATAGAACCTCTGCAGACTTCCTGTAGAAGCTCACGAAAGCGGTTTCTTGAGATCCAAACACTGTGAAACTCTTTGGAAGGGTGCTAGGGACCCCTTAGGCCCTCTTCTCACCTTCCCAACCTCCTGCAAGTGCCTATTCCATTTCCTTTCACCAATCAACCTCTACACAGTCAACAACACTTAAAACACATGCATAAAACTTTGCCAACTTACTCAAAAATACAAAAAGATGTTTTTGCCAGACTTCACCTTAGAGGTAGCTTAGACACATGCACTGTACTTTCCCAAGAGTCAATGGAATCCAGTTATGTAGCTTTCATCCTTTTTCTTGCACCAGTAGGATTAGTCATTAAAACTAGGGTTTGCTAGGGTTTGCATTTCCTTTCAACTTTCAGCTTCTTTCTGCAAGTAGATTAGCCTCCTTTGAGTTAGCTTTTGTCCATCACAGTTAAAAGCTTGTTCTAAAAGCTCATAGAAGTTGGCTTAAGATCCTAGTGGACTTGTGCCAACTGATCCAATGACAGCCGTGGCAGGAGCTAGTACTTGTTCATACAACATTGTTGCTTCCAAGTTTGTTACAAACTAGCGGGTTGATAAAAGTAAAGAAGGGAGTCCCAGGAGTTGCAGCATTATTGTTGCAATACTAGAGCCCACCAGATGTGCTTAGGGGAAATGGTTCCACATATCCATAACTGACTGCAAACACCCAGTGACACATGATCACACTGTTATCAATTGAATTCAACCCAACATTATTTAATTTTAGTCTCATTTCCTTAAATTTAATACAACTTTCTATTTTTAGCAAATTTTCAGGTTCTAAACTTCTCAGGTTGTTTTGAGGCCCTAAACGACATTTTAAAGGAAAAAAAGAGACCAAAAATGTGTGATATTAGTATAGTGATCTATTTCCGGACACCTTGTGGAGATCTTAAAAACAAAGTATTACTATAGTCAAACTAAGATCGTATGCCAAAGTTATGACCCCGTGAAGTTAGAGGTCCCAATTACTCATTTATACAAACACTTTGTGTGCCTATTATATGTAGGCTATAAATACATGTATGTTTACTAATTCAATAAGATCACAAGATAATCATCAAGAAGGCTCTAATTCTCTCTCATAATAGTTTCCATAGCAACTTTAGATCATGCATTCAACCATCAATCATTTACCAATCAAAACATGATAAGATCCATAACTAGAATATGTCATGAAACCATGCATATGACCAACATATAACAAAAATAATAACAATGATAGAAAAACCATAAATGCCACATAATAAAAAGTACATTTATGCATAAAATACAAGAGGAAATAACTCTTATTAATATATGCAAAATCCAACCAAGTCAGGGATTTCCACATACCACCCAACCACAGATTGGGTTGAACCAAATATCTCTTTCAACATAACTCAACTCACCAAGGGCTCTAGAGTGATTGTCCAACCAAGGCTTCCATGGATAGTAACTTAACCCAAGTTGTTCTAGGGCTTCCAGAGTGTTTGTCCAACTAAGGCTCCAGGAACTAATTAGTCAACCCATAGCCATAAGGAACATGAGCACCAATCATAAAAACAAATGGGAAAACCCATGACACCATGGCTATCCAAGAAATGTCAAGGATAGGAAAAACCATTGTCAATCCAGACAAGGGCCTTCATGCCAATGACAAATCATAACCAAATAACTACATGCATACACCATGCATTCCAAAACTAGAAATTAAATCATACGTGCAACTAGATACCTACAAAGAAATCTATCTATAGTTGTTGATCTTGTTGTCCCCTTGTGCTTTCCTACTTTCCTTTTCCTTCTTTCTCCAAATCTAATGTGCTTCGAGAATGATCCAATATTTCTCTAAGTCTGCAAGAGTGTGTGAGAGAGAGATAATAGAAGAGATCTCCAAGCTAAAATTGACAAAAGGTTGTGAACGAATCCTCGGAAGCCTTTTTATTATTGATGTCTCTATTTTCTTCAATTTTCCTTCAATTTTCCTCACATGCAATTATGTGACCTTTCACCTTCCTTTTCTTCTATCTTACATTATTTTCATAAACTAATGCCAATAAATGTCATGTTGCCTTTCCAAAGCATTTTCCAAGTTCCATAGCCATTAATTAATCACCAATGATCCCCATCACTGTTTTTTTTTCCTAGCATTCATCTTGGAATATGTGTCGCATGACCTTGGTCTTATTTTTTCCGTTATTAACTTTATTACATGGATTTTTAACTAGGGTTGTTACACAAAATGAGATGGACTAAACTGTGACAAGAGAGGGACCAAAAAATGCCAGAGTTGACAAATATGTTCCATTCCTTACACACCAAGTTGGGTATCAAATACTCTGAGTGAATTTGGTGCTCAAGTAAATTGATGATCTACATAGATACATCTAAATAGAAATGGATTTTCTAGACATTTGCTCTTTGGGTTGTGCATATTGATATGCTATAAAAATTGAGCAAAAATTTAAAAAGAAAAAGTGAGAGTTTGGATTTGAAATTTCATCATAATGGAAGAAAGGAAAAGTCAGCCCCGACCCATAGAGAAAAGGATAGAGCGAGGATGGACTTCCCTAGCATAACCTGTCTAAGCCAAAAAGAAAGAACGGTAATGGCAAGATGAAGACATAGGAAAGTGGTGTGAGTTCCATAAGAGCCCTTAGCATAACCCTAATGAATGTCACTCAAATAAGTCATTAGTGGACGATTTGTAAGCCTCATAGTTAGATGTAGGTTATAACTCTAAATAAAATATAGATAAGCTAAATAAAATCATAGAAGCATAGCCTACCACCAGCATTGCTACCATCAATATATAACCAAGTGAACCTAAGGAACCATAGAAAGGTGTGTTAAGAAATGGCAACAATAAATTATAGTTTAATTTGTCCTTGAATTAAACTGAGAATTAAAATTGAATTCTATTCTCATATAAACTTGTAAATAGCTAATTAAGCTTAATTAACTTAATTAGCTTAGGAATTTCGAGTTGGAAGTCTTTCTGAAGTCATGTATATGTTCTCCCTAAGTTTTAGGGATCTAGTATGAGTTTAAATTGAGCTAGAAATTAGATCACTCAGTTTACTGAGTTAAGTTCAATTAAATTAGTTCCAAATTATTTGAGGAACAAATAAAAGACTAGGAATTAGTTCATGCACTAATGCATCCACTAGTGCTACTCTAGTTCACTGAATATTCACTCATGATAAACTCATGCATATCAGTTCAGAGAAAGACCCGGTTGAGACTAGAGTGCAGGGACAGTGTACTATCAGTTGTATTATTTATTGGAGTGTAAATATCATGCATGCATCATGGATTAATTCTATGTTTGGATTGTGTAGTTTTGGAATCATGAATTATTTTTAAATATGCGCTATTAATTCAAGGAATTATGCAAGAGATTAGGGGCTTGGAGAGTTGCTGAATAGGCTAAGGATTTATCTTGAGCTAGCTTCTGAGATGAGAGAGTTTAGCATACTTGTGCGAGATTTTTCTAGTGAGAACAAGCTTTGTACGTTCACTCATATTTATGATATATGCAATAAAGATAGCAGAGTTTTGAGCAGTGGCTTTCTGAAGATAAATCTTGTGTTATGTGCCATTGATTTATCTTCTTTATGTTCATATTGTTTTCATCGATCTATTGGCTTCCGCTGGTTGAAAGTAGAAGTAAATTCTTGTCCTGTGCTTTAGTACATTGCATGAGCTTATGAATCTACATGATTTTTTACATGGTATCAGAGCTAAGAATATAATACTAGAAGATATTTCGAATTTTTGAGTTTTCGGTTATAGGTGAAATGAGAATTTACAATACATACTTTAGGATCAGCAGATGGAGTCCTACAGTTTGCGGTTCGAGTATGCCTTGGAAGGAAGCTCGGATTTTATAGCTTAGAGGGACAAAATGGAGGTTGTTCTAGAGGATAGTTGCATGAAATAATTTGTTGATAAAGAAATTCCTAAGCCAACAACATTAGATGCACAAAATTTGACTGAATGGAAGAAGTGTGTGGCAAAGGCAAAGCATATAATCCTTGAGGGAGTTCGAGACTAGATTGTCTCCAGTCTCAATGGCAAGGAAAATCCGTGTGCTATGTGGGAAGAATTGATGGACTTGTATCAAATAACAATTACTAAACGAAATTGGCACAGAAGGACAAACTTCAAAAAATCAAAGTGGATAAAGGCGAGACTATTCCAATATACTTGACCACGTTCACTCAATGTCATGATGAACATGGAAGTGTTGGAATCGCAGTTGCCGAGGATGATATGGTGAGTCTTTCTCTTCTAGGATTCCAAAAGAGCTGGCATAGTTATCAGGACCCTGTTAATGGTCGGGAGAAGCTGCCAGATTGGGAATGACTGTGGTCAGATTTGATGCAAGAGGAGATCAGGAGGAACACCAAGGATGGATCTTCATAAAAAACTGATGATGAAGAGAACCATGCCTTAGTGATTAAGGTGAAGAAGGGGAAAGGGAAATATTCCCATTCCAAATCAGATTCTTATCATGGAGGTAAGAAGAAATACATGATGAAAGTTAAGTGCTTTCATTGTCATGAGCTGGGACATTTTGCTACAAATTGTCCACTCAAGAAGTCCAAAAAGAAGTCCTTAGGAGGAGCGGTGGGTGAGCCTTTGGCCTCTCAATTCGAATTGGAAGTGTATGGTACTTAGACAGTGGAGCTTCATTCCACATGACCAGTGAAAAAGATTTATTCAATGACCTGGAGGAGAAAGATCTCCAAATGCATATCGAGATGGGTGACGACGGGAAGTATAGTTTTAAATAATGAATCCATACAAGTGGGGAAAATTTATAATAAGAGAGGGATAACCTATTTATAGAGTTTATTTATCCCAATGTTTTAGACTTCCACATGAGTCCATCCTCAGGGGATACACTAATTATTTGAGGGGAGATTAATGATGTATCATAGAGCTAAACTTATGTATGTATATAGCTTCTAGAAAGGTTCAATGTAAAAATATTTATTTATCCAAGTTTATTTGATAATTGGGTAGAATTATAATTTATATTTAATTTAATTGTTTATTAAATATGGAGATTTCATTATTAGATATATCATATTTGGATTTATTATTTCAGTCCAATGTGATGAAATGATTTTAATGTGAAATTAGGGTTTGACTAGTTAATGATTAGCAGTTAGTGATGTATGGTGTACCAATGTGTCTTGGAACTTCTGCTTAATTTAGAAGCCTTTTAACAAGCTAACATGTTTTCACACATGTATTGTAATTATTTGTAAGACTATTCTTTGGACACTTGTAATACATGTTGCTTTAACCCGTGTTAAAACATTTGACCTCTTTCAGTTGTTATAATACATATGTTTATGAAAATGTATCATATAATTTGTTAATGATGTCCTACCCACGTGGACTGCCTCACCATACATCAGACAAAAACTTTCTCGTAAACTTGTTATAACGACCGTCACACTCGTATGTATTACTCGTTGAGTGTTGTATGTGCTACTCCTTCATTGTGTGTTTGTGACTGCCACATCTATGTGGACTAATCCACCGAAAGTTGCACATTTCTTGTTGTGTTGTGTGTCACTGAAAGAGTTGGGACTTTTCCCTTTCAACTGGAGACTCACTTCCACCTTCTCACTCTATGGTGAAGGAACCTTTACACAATTAACACTAGCACCCACTAGGCACGCGAACCTTGTTGTTTGAAGACAAAGAAGAGAACTCTCACATGCTGACAAGCAAGAGCTAAGGCATATATTTAAGATAAGGGCAACCAGACCATCATATCGAATGGGACTCCTACACCAAATGGTGTGACGTCTAGTTGGGACTTCATACCCAGGGGGTCCCCTGAATGTTGGTGGGTCCAAAACCATAGTGTTACTGGATTGGGAATGATTACCTTTCCAAGAGAACATGGGGATCCACTAACCTTGAATAATGCTATGTGCCCGAGCTGAAGAAGAACTTGGTATCTATTTCCATTCTTGAGGATAGATACTATGATGTGATCTTCTTGAAAGGAAAGGCATTCCTTCGACAAATAGCCATGGGTCAAGTAAAGAAGACAAGGATTCAAGTGAAGAATCTCTATAAGTTGGAGGTAGAGTGTGTTTCTTTGAGCACAAAAGCAGAAAGGGTGCAGAGTTGATATTTTGGTGAGTTGTGGAACATGCAATTGGGTCAGTTGCATCATGGGACTTTGAATATATTGCAACAAATCTCTACTGGTCTTCCCAAAGGTACGCTTGATCAAGTTGATACATGCAGGGGGTGTACTTTGGGAAAATACACCAAGTATTCCTTTCATGACAGAGACACTCGAGAAAAGGCTATTCTAGAGTGATTCCATTCAAATGTGTGTGGACCATTCTCGATAGCATCCACGGCTAAAAACAGGTATTATGTTATATTTGTTGATGACTATTCTCGTAAATTCTAGATATTTTTTATGCAGAAAAAGGATCAAACCTTCACAAATTTTTGTGAGTTTAAAGAATTGGTGGAGAAAGAGTTGGGAAAGAATGTTAAAGCTCTACAAAGTGATAACGGTGGTGAGTAAGTCTCAAATGAGTTTAAGAACTTTTGTGTAGTGGAATGGATTAAAAAGGGGTTGACAACATCCCATAACACTCAGCAGAATGGTGTGGCTAAGAGGAAGAACAAAAGCATAATAGGGGTGTTGGGCAATTTATTGGGCTTAAATTGCTGCATTAAATATCGACCAGGGAAACTCGTAAGCTTTTGATGATGCCAGCACTATATGTGCAGGAGTAGGCGACTAACTCTACGTCTAATTAAATTATCTACGGTTCAATATAATATGCAAGGGAAGAGGCTCCTAACTTAGGAGATCCTGGTTGTTCTTCCCTACAGTATCATAGAGAAACCATAAAACTAGAAACTTGAAATGCAAACAAGGGAATGAACTTTAGTTGTTGTTTAGATTCAAAGAGAGAAAGACTAACTTAGTCTCTTGATTCTCCTCTCTTGTACTAATCTAGACTAAACTAAAATTCATCCATAAGCATAAACTAAATAACTTGAAACATAAAAGCAAAAATATGAATTCTAATTACAAATCAAATAGAGAGAGAGAGTCTAACTTAGACTCTTAGTTTTCCTCTCATATGTTGATAAGACTCTAATTGAAAATTCATTCATCAAACCAATCCAATCCTCAAACATCAAACATCTAAGCAATTAAATGAAATAAGATCTAATATGAAACAACAAGTTCCTTTGCTCCATCTAGAGTGAGCTCAATTCTCCTAGGAACCAAAGTGACAAGCCATTCCATATACTACATTAAGGTAACTTCTATCTAAAACTATATAATGAAAAACTATTTCTAAAACTACATAATGAAAATATATGTCAAATGAAGCTTTATTCCATCATCAATTGGATACAATGCTCTAAGAGTCCTCCCTTTGGAATGGAGGAGGTACTCCTATTTATACAAGAACTATGATAACAACCTCATAAATGCAAACCCACTATTCTCTCCTTTGACCCACATATTTCTCAACCAATGATGACACATAACCCTATCCTCCATGATCTCCTCCATGAGGTCCATGATATTCTCCATGAGGTTTATGATCTTCTCAAATTCGAATTTGAGCATAGAGTGCCACATAAGGATGCCTTGGAAGCTTCCTTTGTACCTACACATGTCAACAAACTCATTCTATTTGTTAGGTATAAG
>APFE031049914.1:69596-95100 GCA_000404065.3 Pinus taeda
CCTTTGTACCTACACATGTCAACAAACTCATTCTAATTGTTAGGTATAAGTCTAAGCATATTATTTTCTAAGTTTTAGCCATAAATTCACTTAAAAATGTTACGAATTAATAAACTTTGGAAAAGCATAGTTATGAGGTAAACATAATGATATGGAGGTGGAATGGAGGTGACATGAAGGTAAAATGTGAAGATATAAGTGAATAATGGAGTGAAAATAGGGATGATTTTGAGGCCCAACAAGGAGCGACAAGGGTGATGTTGCATTATCAAGGCCTACCACTACACTTGTGGGCTCAGGCATGCAACACAACGGTTTATGTTCAGAACCATATCCCACATCAGAAACTTGAGATGAAGACATTAGAGGAGGTTTATTTTGGTAAGAGGTCATATGTTGGTCACCTCAGGATTTTTGGGTCATCGGTATATTGCCAGGTGACCAAAGATCCGTGGAAGAGGCTTGAGCTAATGACATAGTTGGGGATATTTCTGGGTACTCTAATACACCTCACAACTATCAGGTGTACTTCCTGACCAACAGGATGATAATGGTTCGCAAGGATGTCAGATTCAATGAGGAGAAGGCCATGTGAGTTTCCCTTGAGAGGGAGCTTGAGCTACATGCAAATGGGGATATTTTAGATCTTAAAGTTGAGGAGCCTCATATTGATGTGGAGAAGCCACATGCAGAGGATACGGGAGTGGATACATCCACTGAGGCAGAGTCTTCCAAAGAGGGAAGAAAGCACACCAGAGAGGCTGACAAATTGTTGGATGATGCATAGGAGAATGTGGGAGCACCCACTTCTCAGCATAGGTAGAGGAGGTTACCTGAGAGGTACACTAGATGCATAGCTCTTATGAGTAAATGTGTTGTGATAGAGCCATCTTCCTTTAAGGAAGCATTGCAGTAGCCAATTTGGGTTGATGCCATGGTGGAGGAGTATGACTCCATAGTTCATATGTTTAGGATGTGGTCTCAAGACTAGAGGACAAATCAATGATGAGATCTTGTTGACTTTACAAGGTAAAGCAAGCTGCATATGGTAGTGTGGAGAAGCATAAGGATATATTTATGGCTCATGGCTTTTCACAGGTAGAGGGGATTGACTATGATGACACCTTTGATCCTGTTACAAGGTACTCGTCAATCATATCTATATTGGCACTATAAGCACAAATGGGTTGGAAGATACATCATATGGATTTGAAGACAACCTTCCTTAATGGCATGACTGTGGAAGAGGTATACATAGAGAAGCCTGAAGATTTTAAGACCTTTGAGCATGAGTCACATGTGTGCCAGCTCAAGATAGCATTGTATGGGCTGAAGAAAGCACCATTTGCTTGGTACACCATGATACATAGATACTTCACTCGGTTGGGCTTCATGAAGAGTGAAGCAGATGTGAACC
Source organism: Pinus taeda (assembly GCA_000404065.3). Lineage (NCBI taxonomy): Eukaryota > Viridiplantae > Streptophyta > Pinopsida > Pinales > Pinaceae > Pinus > Pinus taeda. The sequence goes on from APFE031049914.1 coordinate 71,014, forward strand.
TGTACCACATAGTGGTGGAAGGTAAACTGTTGATGATTGTACTTTATGTTAATGATCTCATACTGACAGGTGATGATCAGCTAATCAAATCTTGCAAGGAGGACCTTGCAAGAGAGTTTGATATGAAGGATATGGGGCTCATGCATTACTTTCTTTGCGTGGAGGTATGGCAGGGAGATGAGGAGTTGTTTGTGTCTTAGGGCAAGTATGCCAATGTGATACTCAGGAGATTCTACATGGAGAGCAGGAAACTCATGGAGACTCCTCCAACAAGTAACTCGAGGAAGGAGGATGCTACTTTAGGGGAAGTAGTGGAAGCCGTTGTTTACAAGCATATTGTAGGTTCACTCATGTACCTGGTGAACACATGACCAGATATGTGATATGTAGTTAACCATCTTAGTCAAGCGATGTTTAGGACTACCAAGCTATATTGGAAGAGAAAAAACCATGCATTGATATACCTCAAGGGAAATTCTTAGGATGGATTATGGTGTAAACGAGCAGAGGGAGTGAATCTTCAAGGCTTCACCGATGTGGATTGGGCAGGGAGTCCATCTGACAGGAAGAGCACATCAAGAGGCATCTTCAGTATTGGGTCAGCAACAGTTTCTTGGTATAACATGAAACAAAGATTGGTTACACTCAGTTGGACATATGCTAAGTACATGGCTATGAGTCAGACAACATGTGGCATCATCTAGATGAGGAAGATCCTAGTTGGTTTGTTTAGTGAGTAGATGGATTCAACTATGATTTACTGTGATAATCAGAGTTGTATCAAACTCTCTGGAAATCCAGTTTTTCATGATTGGTCCAAGCATATTGATATCTGATATGATCATCTCATAGGTTATGTATTGAGGCGTATTATGTTGTTAGAGTACATTTCCATGGAGGAGCAAGATGTAGTGATTTTGACAAAGGCATTTTCAATATGTAAATTTGAGTTTCACAGAGACGGGATCGGAGTAGCTAATAATACATTTCTTGTTGAGAGGGAGTGTTGAGAAATGGCAACGAGAAATTCTAGTTTAACTTGTCCTTGAATTAAATTGAGAATTAGAATTGAATTCTAATCTCATAGAAACTTGTAAATAGTTAATTAAGTTTAATTAATTATCTTAGGAATTTCGAGTTGGAAGTCTCTCTGAAGTCATGTATATCTTCTCCCTAAGGCTTCGGGGTCCAATATGAGTTTAAATTAAGTTGGAATTTATATCACTTAGTTTACTGAATTAAGTTAAGTTAAATTAGTTCCAAACTATTTAAGGAACTAATAAAATACTAACAATCAATTGGTGCACTAATGCATCCACTAGTGCTACTCTAGTTAACTGAATATTCCCTCATGAGAAGTTCTTGCATGTCAGTTCAGAGAAAGACCCAGTTGAGACTAGAGTGCAGGGATAGTGTACTATTAGTTGTATTATTTACTAGAGTGTAAATATCATGCATGCATCATAGATTGATCCTATGTTTGGATTGCATAGTTTTGGAAGCATGAATTCCATTTAAATATGAGCTATTCATCCTAGGAATTATGCAAGTGATTAAGGACTTGAAGAGCTACTAAATAGGCTAAGGATTTAGCTTGAGCTAGCTTGTGAGCTGAGAGAGTTGAGCATACTTGTGCGGAATTATTCTAGTGAGAAAAATGATTTGTGTCTTCACTCATATTTATGATATATGCAATACAGATAGCGAGGTATTGAGCAGTGGTTTTCCCTAGATACATCTTGTGTTATGTGCCATTGATTTATCTTCTTATTTTTCGTATTGTTTTCATCAATCTATTGGGTTCTTCTAGTTGAAAGTAGAAGTAGATTCTTTTCCTATGCTTTAGTACATTTCATGAGCTTTTGAATCGATAGGATTTTCTAGAAGGTGAGTGCCTTTTTCACTCCTAAATGTGGGTAAAGGGTGCCCCTTTTGACTTCATTGTCAATAATGAAAGTCAAAAGAACCTCATTTTAGCATAGGTCATCAAGTACTTAGATTTGTCAACAACACCATCATCGAGTGGCCTTACAAAGGAAAATATCTTTGTGTCATCCAACAATGTTGTCTACGTTATGACATGAAGCCCTTCAAGGATGAGGTATTATGTAATATTTCCTCCCTTTAATTTTGTGATGTTATTTTAGGCCAATAATACTTGTGGAAGCCTCATGATATATATGATTCTAGACCTCACATTGTTATTATTACTTTTGGTATACATTTATATAGGATACCAAAGGTAGCTCCACTTACTGTTGTTTCTTTGATCTTTGCCAAGCAATGCATGAAGGCCATCTACTAGAATAGGAAATTTTTATACTTCCTTATTTTCTCTCAAACTGAGAAGAAGGTCAAGGCCACATCCATGTCCTCTATATAGGGCCTATTTATGCAGCAAAAGAAAGTTGAAAAGTTTGTGAAATAATATGAAGATTTCTTATCCTTGCCCACTACAGTACCTCTAATATATCAGGTCAAACCTTTAATTGATTTAACACCCAATGCACCTCTACCCACTTGGCTACTCTATCACTACTCTCTTATGGAAAATGAGGAAATCAAGGATTGGATCCAAGAACTACTCCAAAATGGGCAGATCTGACTTAGCTCCTCACCCTATGGAAGCCAAATTATACTCATGTAGAAGAAACATGGGACATGGTGACTCTGCATTGAGTATGGGGTCGTAAAAAAAATCACAATTTGGAATTGGTACAAAATTCTTGGAGTTGACCATTTTGACAAGCTCAAGGGGGAAAAGTACTTTAGTAAAATTGATCTAAAGCTTAGCTACCATTAGGTCCCAATAAAACAAACTAATGTATGGAAGACTGCTTTCAATTCCAAAGAAGGTATTTTTAAATGGTTGTTCATGCCCTTTTCTTTAATGAATTCCCTACCAAATTTTATGAGGCTAATGGATGATATATTGTATCCTTTCACCAATTCATTTTTAGTTGTACATCTAGATGTTATCCTCATCTTCAACAAGATATGGTCATAACACTTGTATCATATTCAACAAATCCTTCACACTCTGTGGAAACATAAGTTGTCTGTTAACTTGGAAAAATGCTCCTTCGACATGAAGATGGTCCAATACCAAGGTTAGATCTTTTACGAGCATGTTATGCATGTGGATCCAGCTAATATTCAAGTCATTTGTGACTAACCATCCCCAACCACACTAACTATTGGATTTTCGTGTTGGGATCCTCTCATATGGCATGGGCCCTCAGCCAAGTGACCATGGATGGTGGAAAAAGAAAAATTTGTGTGGGGATTATCACAAAAAAATACTTTCGATGATCTGAAACACTACATATGCTTAGCCCTAGTGCTCTCCTTACCTGATCTCCAATAATTGTTTAAGATCATGACAAATGCTTCAGTCTATGTTGTAGGTGCAGTTATCATGACTCAAAATGGTCATCCAATGGCATACCATAGTGAGAAAATATCAGATGTCATATATAAATACCCCACCTATGATAAAGAAATGTATTCCATAGTACAAACTTTCCAAAATGGAATCATTACATTCTTGAGAAGGAGACAACCAACCATGTTGATCACAATTCTTTGCAATTCATGCACACACAAGGAAACTTTCAGAAAGTCCACCCTCAAAAGTGGTCCACATGCTTTCAACAATTTTGATCTCAATATCAAATATAATAAAAGTAGTGCCAATTACATCATTAACTTCCTCAGTTGATCTCTAGTTGAAGCACTAACCACATTTCTCCACTCCTATGGACATAATGCCTTTGGTTGGCCCTGACTCTATGCGAATGATCATGATTTTGCTAATAACTACCAAATGTTAAGCATAGGCATTCTTGTCACTGACTTTCATCTTCAGGACAGATTTCTATTCCATCTAGTCCATTGCAAAGATGATTTGGGAAGCTTACTATAGTTGAATGGTAGGACACTTTGGTGTTGAAACGATAGTGTATGCTACAAAATTATTTCTATTGGCCTAAAATTTGATAGGATTTTAGAAAGTATATCAGGTCCAACAATTCTTGTGTCATTTCCAAACCAGCCATTAAGAAGCAAGGCCTGTGCACCCCTCTACCTACTCTTGACAAACCTTGGAATCCATATTGATGGACTACATGTCTAGTCTTCCTTCAACCAAGTAGGGAAATGATTGTGTCTTCGTGGTTGTTGATCAATTTTCTAATATGTCCATTATCACTACTTGTGAGAAGAATATGAAAGTAGAGGCCACTACCAATCCCTTCTCTGAATGAGTGTTGGTACATTTTGGGATACCACACGCCATCATATCATATCGAGACAATAGGTTCTTGAGCATGTTTTGGTTGAACCTCTTGTCACTCTTGGACATTGAGTTCACCAAATTCAATGCCTTCCACCCCCAAAATGATGGCCAAATATAAGTTGTCAATAGGATTATCATGCATATCTTGCACATGTAAACCTCCAAGCATCCATGCACGTGGGATGAAAGTCTCCCATATGTTTAGCACAGCCACAAAACATCCCTACATAGCTCAACTAACTGTATCCATTTCTAAGTGGGTCTATGATTTCAACCATTGGTTCATCTTAATGTAGCATTACCCCTTGCTTCCACATAGGTGGAGCCTTCCCATCCTCACTTCGAGCTTGGGAAATCCACCAAATTCATTGAATGGATTAAAAAAATATGTCAGTAGGTCTTTGAAATTTTAAAGAAATTCAATACTGAATACAAGAAACACCATGATCAACACTAGGTGCCACACAAATTCTAGGCGGGAGATAAGGTTTGGTTGCATTTGAAAAAAGAATTCCTTTCAAGACCCCATCAAAATATTTGTCTACCTTGCTATGGATCTTACACCATCACTAGCGTTAGAGGGGGAAATCAAGTGTGCCAATGGGCTACCAAGTGTGCCAAAAGGAGATCATGTGCAAAATGTATGGCCCATGGAAATTGATGTACCAACTAACCCCATCAGGGCCATAAACCTTTTAGCATTTCATCTCCAAGGGTTATGGTTTTAGATGTTTATGGTTTATTCATTGCTACGTTATGTTAAAAAGGGCCTTTCAAACTCATTGTAATTTTCCCTAACAAATGCGTGTATCCATCACATCTCTTCTTAGAGATAAGCTATCACCATTTGAGCGAGTTTGTTTCATTTTGTCCTATTTATAGTTTTAGCACATTCCATTTATTAATAGATGTCAATTTTGCTATATCTTTGTGATTTTCTTATAAATCTATATTTCAATTCAGTCCGTTCGTAAATTTGCATCATTGGTGATATTCAAATCTTTAACTTGATCTTTACTAATACTGGTGGAGTATAATTCTCTCATCCTTGCCCTATATTTAGTGATATTTATCAATTGACCATGGGAATAGTTAATTAAGGTAATAATGTTATCAAGGGATGTGGCTAATGAAACTCATGATGGTTCCTTGTGTTTCTAAACTATTTAATCAATATTCTTAATTGATTTATATCTTCTATAATTTGTGTTTATGGGTTGGAATTTCCCTTCTAGTTAAAGTTTTCTTTTGGATCTATTATGGGGTGGGTTTGTTGACTTATTTTTTTTTAGCCATCATAATTGTATATATTAAATATTCATTTAAAAAAGTATGAATTCTTTCTTCCATACCAAAAAAGGAAAAAATGACATATGAATTACCTTATACCAGTAATCCTTTTGGCTTGGACCATTTACCAAAAGCATGTGTGTTGAGATCCTGAATTGTCTCCTTTTGCATACCCTTTTACCTTCACCTCCATCCTTTTCGTGATAATTTTTCTACATCTTCAAGCTATAAGATCACCTCATATATGCCGAGACATGATAAAAGGTATCATTCATTCATTAGTTTATAATATTTAGTTTCATTATGAAATCTAATAAAAACATCTCTATGGCTATCGATTGCACTAATTCTACAACTAACCAGAGATTTTGCAGCTCAATCCATGGTTAGGTACCATAGAATTTGAAGGAGAATAAAGTATATGGATGGATGAAAAATGTTGAACTTATGGATATCCACCTATTACATTGATTTGGAAATTCACAAGATTCAAGAACTGTGATGGTCAAACCAAAAAGTCAACTCTAATTACAACACTCTATCTTACACCATCACTAGCATTGTAGGGGGAACCAAACGTGCCAATGGGCTACCAAGTGTGCCGAAAGGAGATCATGTGCAAAATGTATGGCCCATGGAAGTTGATGTACCAACTAACCCCATCAGGGTCATAAAATTTTAGTGTTTCATCTCTAAGGGTTATGATTTTAGATGTTTATGGTTTATTTGTTGCTACATTATGTTTAAAAGGGCCTTTCAAACTCATTGTAATTTTCCCTAACAAATGCGTGTGTCCATCACATCTCTTCTTAGAGATAAGCTACCACCATTTGAGTGAGTTTGTTTCATTTTGTCCTATTTACAGTTTTAGCACATTCCATTTATTAATAGAAGTCAATTTTGGCTATATCTTTGTGATTTTCTTATAAATCTATATTTCAATTCATTCCCTTCGTAAATTTGCATCATTGGTGATATTCAAATCTTCAACTTGATCTTTACTAATACTGATGGAGTATAATTCTCCCATCCTTGCACTATATTTAGTGATATTTATCAATTGACCATGGGAATATTTAATGAAGGTAATAATGTTATCAAGGGATGTGGCTAATGAAACTCGTGATGGTTCCTTGTGTCTCTAAACTATTTAATCAATATTCTTAATTGATTTATATCTTCTATAATTTGTGTTTATGGTTTGGAATTTCCCTTCTAGTTAAAGTTTTCTTTTGGCTCTATTATGGGGTGGGTTTGCTGACATATTTTTTTAGCCATCATAATTGTATATATTAAATGTTCAATTAAAAAAAGATGAATTCTTTCTTTCATACAAAAAAAGGGAAAAAAATGACATATGAATTACCTTAGACCAGTGATCCTTTTGGCTTGGACATTTACCAAAAGCATGTGTGTTGAGATCCTGAATTGTCTCCTTTTTTATACCCCTTTACCTTCAGCTCCATCCTTTTCATGATAATTTTTCTAAATCTTCAAGCTATAAGATCACCTCATATATGCCCAGACATGATAAAAGGTATCATTCATTCATTAGTTTATAATATTTAGTTTCATTGTGAAATCTAATAAAAACATCTCTATGGCTATCGATTCCACTAATTCTACAGCTAACCAAAGATTCTGCAACTCAATCCATGGTTAAGTAGGTTCCATAGAATTTGAAGGAGAATAAAGTATATGGATGGATGAAAAATGTTGAACTAATGGATATCCACCTATTACATTGATTTTGAAATTCACAAGATTCAAGAACTCTGATGGTCAAACCAGAAAGTCAAGTCTCATTACAACACTTCATCTTTGCATAGAGTTTGAAGGAAAATCATGGCATCATCAAATGAGTGTGGGATCAAACAAGAAAAACTTGGAAATGAAGACTATGATGTGCCGATTAGAAATATTCTCGTGATTTACGTTTCTCGTAGCAAATCATGAGAAGTATGGTTCCTATTTTAACTCTTCTTAACTTTTAACTCTTCAAACTGTTATTCAAAGAGGTATTGTAAATATCTTAGAAGTGAGGAAAAATAAAATTTCTTTCAGGTCTATAATTGTTTCTATTGGAGACCTCTGTTTTTCAATACAATTACTTTGTTCCTTTTATAATCAAATGTGTGGGTGAATAATTATTGTTGAAGCTTTCTCGTTCTTGCACTCATAGGAGGCCCCCCTAAAGAGTTGTAAGTTAGCGTAGTTTTTTATCATTATTATTTCATGAGTAGTTTCATTCTAATTCACAGACAATTCAGTTTCAATACTCTACTTTTATTCATAGTTTATTTAACATTATCTTATTTGCACAGGTTGAGTGCTCACTCATGAATTTAAAAAATTCAAAAACATTTTCCTTTCTTAGTTTACTCATTTCACATTCTTCGCTTAGTCTTAAATTTAAGAGTTGATCTCCATATTAATTCTAGTCATAGTTGTGAAAACTAGTAGGCTATAAAGGCTTGTGATTTAGACCATTAGTTCATTTTAATTATGTTCTTAGTTAATCTGCTTCTCTGTGTTTTTAGAAAGTTTTATTTTTAAATAGAATAAGCTTTATTTTGATTAAATTAGCATATTATTTCAATTTAGTTTCATACATTAAACTATGGTTCTGTTAATATAGCAGTATTTTCGATTATGTTAATTAGTTTTCCACTCATTTCAATCTTCCAAGTAGAATAATTTTGCCAATTCAGTTAAGTAATATAAATTTCCATTTTGTTTATTTTCGAATTCTTTTGATTTGAGAAAGTTTTATGGGAAGACCATGTGTGTACACTAGATATGAGTGAATCCCAATTTGGCTCAAATTCACAATTTTCTTCAATAAATTAGGAAATATATTTTTTGGAAATTTAATCCTATAATAAAAAATAGAGCTCTTAGCATATATTGTGCACATGCACTTCACAAGTACATGCACCTTGGTTTAATAATTTAATGACGTAATTTAACTATCAACTAAATTACCCAAAACTGGGCATGTTCAATTTGTTTTGGCAAACATTCAGTGGATAGGATAATCATCATGGGGAAACAATAAAATCCTAAGGGCCTTGTTTTTTTTCTTTATGAGTGGAGAAACATGCATACATTTTTTTTAAAAACGTGTGTGGTAGAATAACATTTGTGGGATTTTAAAAAAAGTGTGCAATGTTTTTCTATGCCAATACCTGATGATGAGGTTTGGAAAGGGCTAAACCTAAAATAAAGGAATGCATTCACATTTTTAAGAATGCATACATATTTCTATTACTGTGTTGATCTAGATGGATTTGGGTCCACCCACCACTTCCACTGTCTAAATGATTCATTATCTTCCTGATAGTTTCTCTATGATTTTTGGGTTCCAAACGTCCAAGGCCATTTATACGCCCTAAACAATGTTTTTTTTAGAAACTTGGGGGGACAATGGTTGTCATGGAATACCCTTGGCTTAACAAAAAGTTGTATTCCTCATATAACTCTTTCCAACAAGCTAATATGCACCCAAAATGGATATTGTATGTAAATCTTGTGCCCCTGAAAAGTTGATGTACCAACTAACCACCTTAGGACTAGTAAACCTTTTGGTATTTCATTTTCTAGGTTTATGGTTTTGGAATTCTAGGTTTATTTATTTATGTTAGAAGGGCATTCTTTTGGCCTCTTGTAATAGATTTTTTGAATGCACATAGTCATCATCTCTCTCTGTTCAAAGATAACTACCAACATTCTAACCAATGTGTGTTCTATAATATTTTGCTATTTTGTTTATTGATAGAAGTTGGGTTTGCACCATATCACTATGTTTATATTATATTTCTTGATGTATATTTCATTTCCTTTCCTTCCTTTCATTTGATTCCTTGTATAACCCAACCGGTCATATCAGATCAATCTACTCCTTTTTATTTCTTAGTGCATGTCTCCAACAAGGACAGGGCATAGAGAGTTGGGTCTCAAGAAAGTTTCACTCAAGAAAAATCACTTTCACTAACACAAGTGGCCTCTCAATGGAGAAGAAAAGAAATATTACAAAGTGAGAGATCTTATCAAGTTTTTTCTTAAGGAAGCACTCACGCAATAAAGGAAATAGATGATGAGCATTTTTTCTTAGATCCTTCTACAAATTCAAATAGCCACTGAGGCACCTTCAACCAATGTATATTTTGGAGGTTCATCACCATTCAAGATACAATTCAAATTTGATATAATCATATTTGAAGGATAAATAGATACATATTTTTTGGATAAATGGTTAAATCTATTATAGGGCTATTATTCTTTCCAAAAAAAAATCGATAATGGAAAGATAACCTTTGCACTCCTAAAATATCTTCCCCATGTCAAATATAGGTGGGAAGGTTACTAGGAGAGACAAAACAAACTCATGATTCTACGATATTCAAGGAAAGACACACTTGGTGTTACACAACATTTTGTCACTGTCCCTGTACACCTCATCCATGATCCTGGAGGACCTCTACAATGAACCTGACATACTTTCCCATCATGAAGAAACTCCCAATATGTCCCTCTTCATGAGTAGAATAATTCCCCTCTGCATCATTTCCCAAGAATCTTCCTTTTATCCTAGTTTTCAAGACCGGCGCTATTGACCCGTTTTCTCCTCATGTTGATTTGCAAAGATTAAAACTGGCCCTCATGCTGTACGGAGTGAGTGAGCCTTTTTCTAGTCGCACCAATCCTCTTTTGGAAGGTTTTTTAAATATGGAGCCTAAGCTTCCATGTCTAGAAGCTTTGTAACAGAAGTCTAGTAGATTGTTGGTCCGAATGGAGCCAGGAAGTCAGTTTGGGCTCCTTTCCCCTATTAGGATGGAAAAAAATCAATAGATAATACCTTCTCCCATGATGATAGTAACCATCTCCCATCCATCCAAGCTATATAAACCTCTCTTTTCCCAAGCTAAAATATTTTTGGGAGTGAATTTGAATGATCAACAAGTCATTTATAGCTTTTAGCTTTCTAGTGTATGTTTGAGGGAGAATAGTATGTTTTTGGTTTGGTTTGAGACTAGAGGGAAAGAGGCCTTAAAACTTCCATTCTTGGGGCTATTCATGAAGTGATAACAAAAGTGTGGGAACCCAGATATGTCGGAGGAGACCAGCAGCATCAAGGCACCAATTGTAATCTCTTTCTGATTTATATAAATGCAACTATTGATTGATTTCCTACATGAAGTGTCATTTTACATATTTATGGCTTAATGTTCCTTTACCTATTAAGTGGGTTGAATACAACATTGTATGGTATCTTGTTTTTTTGTTATTGTTGTTTTCTTGTTTCAGGTATTCGAAGGAAGGAAATGGAAGATAGTCGGAGTGAAGAAGTAGGATCATCAACGAGCGAAATAATGTTCTAAGAGGTAGGCCCTCTTAATTGATTCTAGCTTAAGGAGATTTTCCCCTATATGGTCGCCAATTTGTGGTGCAGGTAAATTCTCAGTGTACACACAAACAATTCCTCTAGCCTGTGAGAGTGGGTCTAGCCACAGACAAACGAAAAATTGTTTCCCATGATCTTATAAAATTCTTGTTAGTCTTTTTTATACTGCATCGTTAGTATACCTTTAAATACATTTTAAAGCCCTTGAAATCAATCTCTTTTCTATTTATTTGAGACAAAATTATCGTGGTTGAACCAACTGGTTCACCTAGTTCCTCTTCCTCTCCCCAATATGGTCGCCAATTTGTGCTGCAGGTAAATTCCCAGTGCAGACACAAACAATTCCTCTAGCCCAAGAGAGTGGGTCTAGCCACAAACAAACAATCTATGGAAAATCTCCTTAAGCTAGAATTAATTAAGAGGGCCTACCTCTTAGAAAGCTATTTCACTTGGTGAGATCCTGCTTCCTCACTCCAACTATCTTTTGTTTCCTTCCTTCAAATACCTAAAACAAGAAAACAACAACAACAACAAACGTGATAGCATACAATATTATATTCAACCTACTTAATAGGTCAAGGAACATTAAGCCATAAAGATGTAAAATGACACTTCATGTAGGAAATCAATCCATAGTTGCATTTATATAAATAAATAAGAGATTACAATCGGTGCCTTGATGTTTTTGGTCTCCTTCGACGTATCCAGGTTCCCACACTTCTGCTGGCACTTCATGGATAGCCCCAACAATGGAATTCTTAAGGGCTCTTTCCCTCTATTCTCAAACCAAACCAAAAACACACTATTCTCCCTCAAACATACACTAGAAAGATACAAGCTATAGATGACTTGTTGATCATTCAAACTCACTCCAAAAAAAAAAAACCTACTCCTCGACTGTGCGTTGAAGTGAAACCTCTGAGTGACACAAATAGGAGACTAGGATTTCAGCTTCTGATTCCATGGGTGAAAACAACCAACGATGGACTACCAAAGATGTTCAAAGGGATAATTCCAAAGGAATACCCGATTGATCGTTTGGACTGTACGGACATCGAGGTGATAGAACAACAAAATTGAACAAATGATTTGGAGGACTAGATAGGATTATCGAGAGATTTCGGGTCAATGTCAGAAAGTGACCTAGTATCTGAAGGGTGAGGACTAGATGACAAATGTTGAATACTCAGAACAATTACAAGCTCAACACCTTGGTCCTCGAGCGACTGTGGCAATTCAGGATCTCACTCTTGAGGAGGCTGAGACAGTATTGAGTGACTGCTATTCTAGCGCATGTGGCGGTCATTTGTCTAGATATGCTACTGCTCAAAAAATCCTTTGCACTGGTTATTTTTGGCCCTCTATCTTCAAGGATTACATCCTTGCTATCCACAAGTGCCATGAGTGCCAAATTTATCAGTGTAAGATGCATGACCCACCCGCTCACCTACACCACGTTATTACCGTTGGTCCTTTTTCCAAATGGGGAATCGACTATATGACCTATAACCCTTGTTCGGCCAGGGAGCATGGGTATATTATCATTGTTGTGGACTATTTCACCAAATGGGTCGAAGCAATGCCTACATACTCTACGGACGGTAAAACGATGACTCAATTTCTATTCAATCACATTATTTCCAGGTTTGGAGTGCCTCAGGCCATTTTCACCAACCATGGCTCCCATTTTCAAGATTACATGATGCCTGAACTGACTTCTACACTGGGCTTGCACCATGATGGCTTAACCTCGTACTACCCTCAGGCCAAAGGCCAAGTTGAAGTTGTGAATTTTTTTTTGGTAATGATGCTTCAGCACACCATTGGGATGCACAAGTCAAATTAGCATCTCATTCTCTTTTAAGCTTTGTGAGCTTACCAAACCTTGACCAAGGATGCAACTAGATTCACACCATTCTAGCTAGTCTACAATATGGAAGCAACTTTACCAATTGAGTGTGAAATTCCATCCCTCAAGCTGGCTGTCGAACTTCTCCACGAGACCTCACATCAGGAAGAGCATCTCTTATACCTAGAATGACTAGATGAGACATGACATCTTGATGCTTTAGTTATCGAAGCATAGAAAAAGTGGGTCAAGTCCCATTTTGATCGGTTTGTCTCCCCTTGAGCTTCTTCGGTAGTCTATCATCGCCTTTTTTCACCCATGGCATTAAAAGGTGAAATCCTAGTCTCCTCTCTGGGTCACTCAGAGGTTTCCACTCCACGCAGAGACGAGGAGCAAGAATATCCTTTCCCTCCTAAAGGTTTCCCTTACACGGGAACAATTCTGACTAGTTTTCATACTGATTTACCACGTGATTTTGTGACTTTAGCTCAATTTGTTTCAAGCATGCCTACTGCCTCGTCACTATATCACAACCCTATTTGGGAATTTGGTGTTATGCCTACCACAGGTCCATTCATTCAGAACCGTACCTTCCAACAAACAATGATTTTTACAGTTACTTCAGTCCCGGTGCAACCCACCATTCCAAATCCTCTTGTTTCAGCAGTTCATGTAACCCGTCTCGTTCAACCAACAATCTTGAGTCATGTCTCTATTAGTTCTTCGATACCTCTAGTAAGTGGGAAGGCTATGCCTTCTCCTGGAGGTCATAGTATCAATTTTTCTATTATGTCTGATACAACCAATGTGAGTGGCTCGCAACCTCACATGGTTGGGATGAACCAACCCTCTTCGGGTGCCATTTCAAATCCTACTAGTCTTGCTAGATCAAGTAATGTCTAATACCAATAGCCCAATGTTGGTCCGTCTAGGTCAAGTCACATGCAGTACCAGTAGCCCAATATGGCTCAAGCTTAGTACCAACCTCCTTATGTTCCATATGGTCCACAAGCGATGGCCAATCCACCATACATCCATCAGCATGGACCTTATGTCCAACCTGGTTCATCCATTGCACCCAGTGGGTATGGCCAGATACAGTTCGGGAACTTTCAAGGTGTCATTCATGTTAGTATTTTTTATACCACATCGTGAGTATACCTTTAAATACATTTTAAATCTCTTGAAATCAATCTCTTTTTTGGTTATTTGATTCAAAATCATCATGGCTGAACCAACTAGTTCGCCTAGTCCCTCTTCCTCTCCTTCATCTGAAAGATTGTCCGAGGAGCCTTTTCTTGAATTTTCACAGTCACTCGAAGACCAAGGTGTTGAGCTTGGAATTGTTCTGAGTATTCAACCTTTATCATCTCATCCTCCCCCTTCAGATACTAGGTCACTTTCTAACACTGGCCGAGAATCTCCAGATAATCCTATCCAGACTCCTGAGAGTCTAACAACTTCTAAAGGTCAGCCTGCATTGGTTTTTTATCCTTGGAATCCTTTGTTTGATCATGTTGTGATATCACCTCAACATCCATATATTCCATACGATCAGCCGGGTATTCGTTTGGAATTATCCCCTCAAACATCTTCAGTTGTTCCTCATCTCCTATTTTCATCCATGGAATCAGAAGGTGAAATCCTAGTCTCCTCTCTAGGTCACTCGGAGGTTTCCAATCCACACAAAGTCAAGGAACGGGAATATCCTTTCCCTCTTGAAGGTTTCCCTAACATGGGAAGCATTCTGACCAATGTTCATCCTCAATTACTGTGTAATTACATGACTTGAGCTTAGTTGGTTTCAGGCATGCCTATTGCCTCATCACCATATCACAACCCTGTTTGGGCATCTGGCTCTATGCCTACCACAAGTTCATTCATTCAAGACTTGACCTCCTAGTAGACGGTGATTTCTATAGTTACTTTAGTCCCAATACAACCCACCATTCCAAATCCTCTTGTTTCGTCAGTTCAAGTAACCTGTCCGGTTCAACTAACGATCTTGAGTCATGTCTCTATCAGTTCTTTGATCCCTATGGTAAGTGGGCAAGCTATGCCATCGCTTGGGGGGAAGAGTCCAAAAGTTTCTATGATGTCTGGTATAGCTAATGTGAGTGGCTCACAACCTCACATGGTTGGGAGGAACCAGCCCTCTTCGAGTGCCATTTCAAATCCTACTGGTCCTACTGGATCAAGTAATGTCCAATACCAATAGCCCAATGTTGGATAGTTTGGGTTAAGTCACGTCTAGTACTAGCAGCCCAATATGGCTCAAGGGCAGTACCAACCTCCTTATGTTCCATATGGCTCACAAGCGATGACTAATCCACCATACATCCCTTAGCCTACACCTTATGTCCAGCCTGGTCTATCCCCCGCACCTAGTGGGTATGGCCAAATACAGTTCGGGAACTTTCAAGGTGTCATTCTTGGAATTGTTCAAGCACTTTTGTAGTAAAAAGTACAACTCTTGCAGTAGGAAGGGTAACCTTCATTGCAGCAAGGGTTATCCATGCAGCATCAAGGCCAACATTCGTTGCAGCAAAGGGCTATCCATGTAGTAGCAAGGCCAACCTTCATTACAATAAGTGTCATCCATGCAGTAGCAAGGATAAATTATGTGGCAGCAAGGACAACTACAACAACCATAGGGGAAACCCTCACAACAGTTGCAGCAAACCATGCAGTCGCAAATGCAGTATATGTCGTAATCCTCCCATCCTATGCCTTCGCAAGGTCAAACTCTATAGCTGTAGGGATAGCCTTTATAGCTGCAAGGTCATCCCTTGCAGCAACAAGGTCAACCTGGGTAGCAAAAACCCTTATACTCATATCAACAAGGTCAACCCTTGCAAGGGCAAGGCCAGGGTTAAGTCCTACAGCAGCAGGCACAAAATCCTTATGTCGAAGGGCAGCAAGTGTAGAATCCTTATGTCCAGCGGCAATAGGTCCAAAACCCTTTCATCTATAGGTAGGATGTCCAAAACCCTTATGCTCAGGGACATCAGGTGCAAAATCTAAATGTCCAAGGCTACCAGGTTCAACAGCCTTTTAACCCCTATGTTTCTTATCAACAACCTTCGGTAAGACAATTTCAAGGCTTTCAAGTTTAGAATCCTCCCTATGGGAAAGGTAACCTAGTGGGGGCAAAATCAAATGCCATATGGATAAAACCCTCCACTGTGGGGACAAAATCCTTACCAGCAAGGATGGGCCCTGCCAATTGGGACCCCTTATCAACCTCAAATGCTTTTCAATACCCAATTGACATTCTTGGCTACACTAGAACTGTCAAATGTGTCTAGACTCATGAATGACCAGATTCTTCATTTGACATACTGGCCTCCATTTTTCTCCAAGATTACGAGTGATTGTCCGCAGTTTGAAGGAAAAGTGAAAGAGGATCCACAAGCCCACGTGATGATGTATCACCTCTGGTGCTCCTCGAATTCCTACGTTGATGATTCCATTTGTCTTCGGCTTTTCCTACGAACTTGTATAGGTGCTACAACTAAATGTTATATCGAGCTAGCTTGAAATACCTATCATGACTTTAACACTCTCACCATGGCCTTTCTTACACATTTCTAGCTGCTGGTACACTATAAAATTGGCACCCATCTACTAACATGGCTTAAGCAAGGCATTGTGACCCACATCTATGTAGACATCGTCTGATTAAGTTTGAAATTGATGATTAGTTGTTGACCAAATGGTTCACCAAATCATTTGTCAACAAAATTGCTAAGGATATTGCTATGGGTGGATGCGTCACTGAGGAACAAGTCAGCGTGCATGCCTAGTAGCTAGACCTCGTCTATTCAAAATCTAGCATGTTATATGATGTGTTACTCGATGTGCCCAGACCATCATCTGATATGATGACATCTAAGTCTCCGGTGACACCTCTTATTGATGGAGTAATTGGTTCAGTGACTCAGACCCCTGCAAAATATTCTTCCAAACACAAGTCAGTCTCCAACATTGCTCCCGATGACTCCTCTCACAATTCATTCATCCCTGGTAAAACCTTGGAAGTTCATGATGTCCAATCTACCGCAATGGATAAATCCTCTAAAGGTAAGAAGAAAGGAAAAGGCAAGGGTAAAGTTGATGCCTCAAAACAACGTCCTCCTAAGACATCTTGTGCTAAAGCTTCCCAACGAAAGCCCAAATATCCATGCCTCATCTGTGAGGAGGATCACTATACTAAGGATTGTCGTTGATGGTCTGAAGTTAGTTGTTTGATCAAAGGGACCCTAGTTATCCTAAAAGAGCCTTTTCCATCCCAGCAAACCCAAATGGTAGACCAGCCTCAATCATTTTCTTCCATAGGTTCACAAGTGTTCATGATGAGTACACCTATCAACGTGGCTATCAGGTCAAAATATCATCAAACTCCTACCCTGCCAGGGAAAGAGAAAGAAGGTACCCCTTCTTCTTATGCCCTGTCGAGTTCTGGTCCTCTCCATATAGAGCGACCTAATCCTGATTTCACCATTCAACCACCTTATCGAGGTGTGCTTTGAAAGTCCTCATAAAATCCCAATGCTCGAGTTTCTCAATATTATAACATTTTTGAAGACTTGGCTCAAGTGCCATTAGCTATGTCTACCCTCGAGGTCCTTCAAAGGTTTCCTTATCAGCGGAAATCCTTACTATCGACTATTGGGGGTATTGATCCAGCTAACTCTAACTGCACCTGTTTTCACTTGGAAAACCACATTCTGCATATATCTCATCAAATTTTCTTTCTCATTCAGGTAATCATAAATGAGAAAATCATTCATAGTACCATCATCAATTAAGGTGCTTCTACTTGCATCATGTATGTCACTTTTTGGAAGGTAACTCATTCTCCTACTCTAAACCAGTCCCCTAATAGTTTGGAAGCTTTTGATGGGTGTGATTCATGACCATTTGGTGTCCTTCCCAACTTTTCCATTACTTTGGAGGCAAGACGGTACACGTCGAAGTAGAGATCGTTGATGCTAATCTTAGCTACAATCTTCTACTTGGACGGAGCTGGACCCATGCCATGCATGTCGTAGCCTCCTACCTTTTGCATGTGATTCATTTTCCCCACCAAGGGAAGATAGTCACAGTCAGCCAACTGTCCTTCCTTGCCTCTTCCTCTTCAGATGGCAATGTTCCATTTTTCAAGCACATTGGTGCTCCTTATGAGAGTGTGGGGGTAGGACGCTTCAAATATCCTACCTTGATGGGCATCTTTACACTCCCACCTCCTCATGTTGCCTCTATCAACATGATTTGGGTCAAGTCTGATCCTTGGGTCATTCCTTCATTGGATCTTGTTGATACATTGGGCAATGTTATGCCATTAAATCTCACCGAAATTGATTATGTGGAAATTATTTAAGCTTCACCTTCGTTATCCCCTAATTATCATGTTTCGAGAACATCTCTCGATCCATATTCTCAATCCCTGTGTCTTGGTTCTTTGGACTCTCCCTGTTCCTTAGCAGAGACTTTTCTCTCTGACAATAGTATCATGGAAGTAATGTCTCTGGAGGACGTACCTTAGAACAACACTCATCATCGTTCCTCATTCTTGGCTAGCTCGATGGTCATGTCTACTTGTCTCGAGGAGTTCTTTTCTTAATTCCCATCCCTACCACTTCAGATGTCGATCATGACTCATCAAGTTTGGTCAGAAGGAACATGGGCAACATTACCGAAATGGTGCAAATTGATATTTCTGTCAAATCTAGTGTCGTAGAAAATGTCTATATCGGGGTAACTTGTTCTCCAGAAGAGATAAAGCTCTATACTTATCTGTTCCAAGAGTTCCAGGTTGTTTTTGTGTGGTCATATGAATAAATTCCCAACATTGACCCAAGTATAGTCATGCATGATATTCCAACTTATGCTCATATGAAGCCCATTCACCAATGACTTCGTCCAGTGTATCCTAGAAAAGTGACCGTCATTAAGGGTGAAGTTGAAAATTTTCTAAAAGATGGATTTATTTATTTAATCCCTCTTATAGATTGGGTGTCGAATATTGTACTAGTGACAGAAACAAGGCATTATTATCATTTGTGTCGATTATCATGATCTCAATCGTGCATGTCCTAAGGATAATTATCCCACTCCCTTCATTGACGAGATCATTGATGAATGTGCTGGGAGTGAATTATTTTCCTTTATGGACAAATTTTTCTGGCTACAACTAGATAAACACTGCTCTGGCTCATCAAGATAAAATAGCCTTTATCTGTCTATGGGGGACCTTCTAGTATAAAATGCTCCCTTTTGGCCTCAAGAATGTTGTGGCCACATTTCAAAGAGTGAAGTCTTATGTGTTCCACAACATTTGAAACATCATTCAACCTTACTTGGATGATCTCACTGCTCATTCTCCTAAATGCCACGATCAACTTGATCATCTCCAACAATTTTTTCTTCACTGTAGACACTACAACGTTCGGCTGAATCCACATAAATGTGCCTTCTGTGTCGAATGCAGACAACTCCTCGACTTCATCATTTCGAGAGAAGGCATTCGCCTTGATCCTCTTGAATTTGAGGCCATAGTTTATTTACCTCCTCCATATTCATTGCATAAACTGTAGAGTTTGCAAGGAAAAGAAAATTTCCTCCATCATTTCGAACCAAACTATGTTGAGCTAGCTTCAGGGTTCACCCGGTTTCTCAAGCAAGGAACCCCATTTGTTTGGGATGAGGCTAGTCAAAACTCTTTCGATGACCTAAAGATTGTCCTCATAAATGCTCCTTTGTTGCATCCCCCGAACTATCTATTGAAAATAGCAACAAGAAATGCTAAATATAGAAGTGCTAAAAATAGCACTGCTATAAATAGCATTCAGGATACCTTCCTATTTTAGTTAGTCCCTGAACTAAAATAGAGAAGTAAAATTCGAATTTGATCTTAGCAACTGTTTGTAAAATAATTAATTAATTCATCTTGAGTTAATTAGTTGTAGAAATTAAAACATGAAATCTATGTGAGGACATGCAACAGTTATCCCATTAATTGAGGAATTTATCCGTTATTTAAAGAGATAAGGATGAGTTGTAATTTGAGTTGTAATTAGTTAGCTTAGTTAACTGAGTTAAGTCCAGTTAGATTAGTTCAAATAGTTTGTTGAACTAATTGTGAGTTCAGTTAGTTAATGCATGCATGCATGTAACTGTTGCACTTCAAATAACTGAATATTCTCTCATAAATAACTCATGCATGTCCATTCAGACAGAGACCCAGTTGAGATCAGATGACAAGACAGTGTACTATCAGTTGTAGGAATATTCCATCGAGGATATCTCTTGCATGCAGAAGGAATTCATTCGTTGGATATTGTGTAGTTACTTTTGGGTTTGGTGAGTGTGTGATGAGGCCAATTCACACAGGTGGTAGCATTGGACACCAAGGAAAACTACGCAAGGAAATAGGAGGCCTGGAGGGCTGAGGGAAGGCATATCTTGTGTCTATTCAGTTTGTGAGCTGTATTTTTCAATTGCAGGTAGAGTAGGATAGCTTGTGAGCTAATTATTTTTGTAATCTAAACATATTTCTACTTGTATGACAATAAAAAGATCGGGGTTTTTAGTTGAGGCTTTCCCCAGAGTATTCTTCTATGTTCATGTGTGATTGATTTCTCTTAATCTATTAGTTCTATTTGATCTTTGCTTATATTCGATTAAGGTTCCACAAGTTTTTTGTAGAAGTAGATCTTGTATTTTGCTTTAGTATATTGCATAATCTATTGATCTACATTGGGAAATTCTACATGGTATCAAAGCAAAGGTGATCAAAGGAGAGAATAGTATACTAGAAGGGAGAAGTTCGAATTTAATGTTCCTGAATATAGAAATTGAGTTCTTATCACATCTCAATTTCACCAATGGTGTTCAGCGATTTAAGACTCGAGTATGCCCTTGATGGCAGCTTGAATTATATATCCTATAAGGATCGCATGGAAGCAGTATTAGAGGATAATGGTATAAAGGACTTCATTGATCAAGAATTCCCCAAGCCCACAACAGATAATGCTATAGAATTAGTGGAATGAAAGAAATGTGTGGCTAGAGCAAGGAGAATCCTTCTTGAGGGAGTTTGAGACCACATAGTCTCAAGTCTCCATGGGAAGGAGACACCATTTTCGATGTGGAAAACATTGAAAGATCTATATCAGAACAACAGTGATCAGAGGAAGCTAGCGCTGAAAGAAAAGCTTCGGAAAATCAAGTCTGAAAAGGGCAACATGATCTCTATATATCTGAACAAGCTCACCACCTATAGGGATGAGCTTAGAAGTGTAGGGATCACAACAATTGATGATGACATGGTGGGTCTTTCTCTCCTTGGTCTTCCTAAGAGCTGGCATAGCTACCAAGACTTGTTTAATGGAAGAGAAAAACTACCAAATTGGGAACGATATTGGTCAGATCTGATACAGGAGGAGATAAGAGGAAGCACCAGAGATGGATCCTCATCAAAGAAAGATGATGAGGAAAATCTAGCCTTAGCGATTAAGGTGAGGAAAGGGAAAGGGAAGGTGTCCCATCCCAAATCTAGTTCTTCCTGTGGTGGGAAGAAGTTTGACAAATCGAAAGTGTGATGCTTTCATTGCCATGAAGTGGGCCATTATGCTATGAATTGTCCATAGAAGAAATCCAAGAAGGGGGCCTCGAAGGGATCTGATGGTGAGGCACTGGCCTCGCAGTTTGAGTTGGATTTATCTCTTATCGCATGCGTGGTTTCATCCATGGTGGGATGTGTGTGGTGCCTGGACAATGGAGCTTCATTCCACATGTCAGGTGACAAGAATATTTTCAATACCTTGGAGGAGAAGGACCTCCAGATGTGGATCGAGATGGGCGATGATCAAAAGTACCATGTTTCAGGTGAAGGTATGGTTGTGTTTTAGAGGGAGCATGGAGCTCCTCTCACCCTAACTGATGTAAAGTATGTACCAGGTCTGAAGAAGAATCTTGTGTCTGTCACTATGCTAGAAGATAAAGGTTATGATGTAGTATTTAGTGAAGGAAAGGTATTCCTAAGGCACATTGGTACTGGATAGACCAAGCGAATTGGTATTCGAGTAAAGAATCTCTACAAACTAGAGGTAGACGACTATGCTACATTGACTTCCAAAGCTGAGATGGTGCAGAGGCAAGATGTTGGCGAGCTATGGCATAGAAGACTGGGCTACTTGCACCATGGAGCCCTAAAGATCATGCAATAGATTTCTACTGGACATCCTAAGGGAAAACTGGAGCAGACGAATACATGCAAAGGTTGTACCTTGGGTAAGTATGCGAAATCTTTCTTTTGGGATCGAGACAGTAGAGTTGTAACAATCCTGGAGCGAGTTCACTCAGATTTTTGTGGACCTTTCTCTACAGCCTCTATCGCTAAACAAAGGTACCATGTTATTTTTATTGATGATTTTTCTCGTAGATGTTGGATCTACATTATCCAAAAGAAGGATCAGACCTTCTTAAGGTTTTGTGAGTTTAAAGCCTTGGGAGAGAAATAATATGGAAAGAAAATAAAAGCCTTGCATAGCGACAATGGTGGAGAGTATGTCTCCCAACAATTTAAGGACTTCTGTGCTGCAGAAGGAATCAAACAGGAGTTGACAGCACCCCATAACCCACAATAGAATGGGGTGCCCGAAAGGAAGTATAGATCGATTGTGGGAGCAACTCGAGTGATGTTGCATGACCAAAGCCTACCACTGCATTTGTGGGCTGAGGCATGCAATACAACAGTATACTTGCAGAACAGAAGCCCGCACCGTATAGTGGGAATGAAGACATCTATAGAGGCCTTTTCTGGGAAGCAACTAGATGTGAGTCACTTCTAAATCTTTGGATCATTGGTTTACTACCATGTGACCGAAGATGCCTGGAAGCTAGATCCAACAGTTGAGTTGGGAATACTTGTGAGGTGCACTGAAATACCCCACAACTATCAGGTGTACCTACCTACGAGTCAGAGGACAGTGGTACGCAGGGATCTGAAGTTCAACAAGCAGAAATCCATGCAAGTATCACTTTAGAGGGAGTTCAAGTTGCATGTAGAGGAGGAACTTTCAGTTCTTAAGGATGAGGAGCCTCAGATTGATGTAGAGTAGCCGCATGTAGAGGATCCGGGAGTGGAGACATCCACTCATGCTGAGACTTTGAGAGATGAGGGGAACGCTCAAGGGAAGCTGATAGGTTGATGCTGGATGTGCGGGAGAATGTGAGACAGCCATCTTCTCCACACAGGCAGATGAGGTCACCCGAGCAGTACACTGGGTACATGCCCCTAGTTTGGGAGTGTGTAGAGTCTGAGACTTCTTCATTCAAGGAGGTAGTGCAGCAACCAGCCTTGGTTGATGCAATGGTAGAGGATTATGACTCTATCATTTGGAAAAGTGTGTGGGATGTTGTCCCAAGACCTCAGGACAAGTCAGAGGTGAGTTCCAGATGACTTTACAAGGTAAAGCAGGCAACTGATGGTAGTGTTGAGAAACATAAGGCAAGGTTTGTTTCCTATGGTTTCTCACAGGTCGAGGGGATCAACTACGATGATACATTTACTCCTGTAGCAAGGTACTCATCTATCATATTGATGTTGGCACTATCAGCTTAGATGGGTTGGAAGATCCATTAGATGGATGTGAAGACAACATTCCTCAATGGGAAGATTGAGGATGAGGTGTACATTGAATAGTGAGAGGGTTTCAAGACCTTCGATCATGAGTCACATGTGTGTCGACTCAAGAGGGCTTTGTATGGGCTGAAACAAGCACCCTGTGCTTGGTACACCAAGATCGACAACTATTTTACCAAGTTGGGCTTCACCAAGAGTGAAGTAGATGTGAACCTTTACCACATCATGGTAGAAGGTAAGACATTGATCATTGTTCTTTATGTAGATGATCTAATTTTGACAGGTGATGATCAGTTGATCCAGTCTTGCAAGGAGGACCTTGCAAGAGAGTTCGAAATGAAAGACATGGGCCTTATGCACTACTTTCTAGGCATGGAGGTGTGGCATAAAGATGGTGAAGTATTTGTGTCTCAAGGTAAGTATGCCAATGAGATACTTGGTGAGCTCCAGTATTGTAGCAATAATGATACAACTCCTGGGGCTTCCTGTCTCTCATTTTATCAACCCGGTAGTTCGTACAAACTTGGAAGCGACGGTGCTGTATGCACAAGTACTAGCTCTTGTCGCAGCTGTCACTTGGTCAGCTGGCACAAGTC
>APFE031049915.1:0-11330 GCA_000404065.3 Pinus taeda
CCTCTTTTACCCTATCAACCCCACACTTAGCCATTTAAGAGTTGTTCTTGGTCCTTCATCCTAGTGCAAGTTGTGAATCCATTATCCCTCTTAGTGAGGGCAGAGCTCAACCTATCCATGAGCCTCAATTATGAAGTCCTACTCCCAAATATTAGTGTAATAAGTCCCTCTCAAGATCACCCCAAATTTGATACACATTATGAAGCTCCCAATGGCAGTCACTTGACCCTTCTTGCCCATATTGACTCACTACATTGATTTTTGGTTACCTATTCCTTGCATGGACCATAAGGATATCATATATAGCAATATGGATCTCTTCCAATCTTTTTTAATGGAAAAAAATTCAATGCAAAGACCCTCCTATGCTCCTAGTGCAGTGAAAACCCTCCTAGGAAAAGTGGCTTCGTTCCTATGACCTCCCTCAATTAAAATCACACTCCAAATGGTCAAGCACCCAATGTTGGGTCAAACTATGCTATCCTAGGATTAAAATCACATTACAAAGCAACAATGACCCCTTTTTTAATAAAATTGTGCTTTCTTTCAAGCCTCCTCTTCTTTTGAGTGCATGTCACACTCCCGAAGGCTGAAGCCTCACTCTCCCCCCTTCCCCAATGCACTCTACACCCAATCCTTTCTTAAATTATTCCTTTTGAGTGCATGGAACATTAGGGAAGGCTAAAGGAATCCTCCTTTTTGCATTTGACTAGTCAAAGTCCTCATTCCTAGAAATATCCTTTCCCTTTAAGTGCATGCACAGTCATGAAGGTTGAACCTTTCACCTTCCCCGTTTCCCAATAAGCTCATTCACCCTATCCTTCCTAAGACCCTTCCTTTGAGTGCATGACATAGTAGGGAAGGCTAAAGGATGTCTCCCCTCACCCTTGACTAGTCAAACTATGCTTTCAATCCTTCCTCTCTTTTATTTGGAGCACATGGCACAACCTTAAAGCATGAAGCTTTCCACCTTGATCGTTCAACTTCCCCCACCACGCTAGACCAAGGAGAGCCCCTCTTCATAGTGCAAGGCATAGTAAAAATGAACAATGGAGTCTTCCTAATCTATTGGTGATTTTGACTTTTCCCTCCTAATCAGGGCTTCTTATTTTAACCCCCTCATAGGCCTATAATGAGCAGATCATTCCATGAGCTAGGTAGTGATAGAATGTATGTCTTTAAGATTGATATTTCCTCTTCATGAATTATTTTCATTGGTAGGAGTTCCTTCCTAGCAAGAAAAAGTGATAATCAAGAGCAGATAGCAAGGAGAAAGAATAAAGAAACACCTGCAAAGAAGAAGAACAAAATAAATTTGTCAAGAAGACATGAAGTAGATCATGGACCAAGACAGAAAGAAGACAATGCATGATGACTTAGGAGATTCTGATAGTGATCAAAGCCCCTTTGGATGGTGGAGGGTAAGAAAAAAGTGGATTCATGAAGATGAAGTGTATATCATATCTACCATCAAGAATGCAAGATGAAGCAACAAGAAAGACAATTTAACATTTCCACCTCATCATAAGTTCCATGTCATCATTGTCAAGTTGTAACCTGTACAAGTGTCATCAAAATATTCAATATGTGTCCATGTGTCATGCCACATCCTCATGTGGAATGTCACAATGTATTCTCAAGAAAAGGAAAAAATGTAATGTGTTTAAGTCTATGAGTCATATGTGGAATATGAAAAGTCACTTAGTCATGTATGGAAAATTGTCTTTAGGAGAAGTCCAAAGGTTATAATAGAAGTCCAAGAGTCATGAGGGTAACTCAAGATCCATGAGAATGTGAAAGGCCATTCCTCTTGTCATAAAAGGAACCTTATAACTCAAGTAATATCCTTCTGGAGGCTTATGATTTGGTGAGCCAATCTTATATTCTCTATGTGGCATAGGAGATAAAACTATTCTTTGGAGAAGCAAGAAGTGACTTAATGTTCCACTACTGGAACTAGTGCCTCCCCATTGTAACTATGTACTTGGGTATTTCACATAAATTAATTTCAATGAGCCAACACATTTTCATGCATGTATCACAAATGCTTTAGGACTATTCTTGGGATGTTTATGATATATTTGTGTTCATATATACTGGAGAAGTTGAACTATTTTGGTTGCTTTGATACTTATCTTGTTGAATGTGTGTTGTATTCAATTAACATTCATTGTGTGAACTATTTTTCTAATGAATCCTTTTATGCTCTCATGTGTCTCTCTTAGGTTAGTACTATTACTTCCTTCTAGAGACTCACTTTTGTGTTCCACTCTTGAAGGCCTCCTTTTACACATTACAATTGGTGTTTCATAATGTCAACTTGTTTGTTTTTTCAAGGTTTATGTATACAATCTATTATGTTATTCGTTGAAACCAAGATAAACCTTTGTGTTATGGTGGGTGGATCGATACTCTAGATGGGTCTCCTACTCCAAACAATGTGTGGTCTAATTGGGACTTCACATCGGGGAGACCCCTTGTATGTTGGTGTTATCTAGCACCATTAACATATCCTTATTTAGATGAATAAAATATTAAATGTAAGAACTTTGTATGAGATAATGACCAATGTACCTCATGGTTGCTGACCTACCTTAATTAGAAGAGCATGCTAGTTAAGTGGATTAGCTAACTGGTGAGTGGGTGAGAGGCATACGAGAGGCTATAACTTGAGGATCATGTGAGGTTACATGTTGGAAATCCACATTATGGGAGGATTTTTTTTCTCCTATGGTTGTCCCTACATATAAACAAGCCCCAACTTCATCACAAAAACCATAAGTTTTTGATAAATATTTCGGTCAGGACTAGATTTAATGAGAGGTTTTGAACTCAATAATTTGGTAAAAAAGGGAATTTCATGCTCCATGTCATGAAATTCACAATTGACTATGATCTTGATTTAACAAGGGAGAGAACTGAAATACATATTCAAAATCAAAATACAGGGATACAACAAAACTGAACTTTAATTAATAAATAGAAATGTTAAAACTGTTTACATGCAGAATGAAAGAAAACTAGCTCAAACGTTTGTAGCTTATCTTTGAGAATATATGTGATGGATACAATCCTTCTAAACTATGTTACAATGAGGCTCAAAGGCCTTTTTATCATGAGAAACATTAAGAAACCCTAAACATCCAAAACCCTAACCATAGGAGATGAAGTGCCAAAGGCTTATAGGACCTGATGGGGTAAGTTGGAATGTTGATCTAGGTGGATATTGTTGGCCACTTTCCTATTCCACTTGAATGACCAACAATGTTCCCTTTTAGTTTCCTATTTTCCAACACAATTTCCTATTTCGACAATTTTCCATTTTTGGCAGTTTTTCGGGTCCTAAACTTGTAGAGGTGTTTTGAGGCCCTAAAAGGCTTTTTTTTTTTCTTTTTTCTTTTTAATGGAAATGAGAAGATGTGAGACATAGAATATATTTGTACTCAAAAGTTGTTTTCCTTAGATAGAACTTTCTAAAAAGTTATCATGCACACCAAATATAGATTGTACGCCAAAGTTACGAACCCGGGAAGTTGATGTTACAACTATCTCCATTAGGGCCCACAAGGTTTTAGCGCTCATCTCCTAAGGTTAGGTTTTTGGATGTTTAGGGTTTCTGTTTGTTTCTTCATGATAAAACTACCTCGGATCCTTATTGTAACTCATTTCCTTATTGTAACTCATTTCATAAGGCATGTAGTCATCACATCTCTTCTTAGAGATAAACTACCATTGCTTGAGCTAGTTTGTTTTGATAATGCATGTAAAAAATTTTCAACATTTTCTATTTATTAATTGAAGGTCTGTTTCACTGTATATCTATTTTTTTTTGTTTAAATATGTATTTAATTTCATTCCTTCATAAATATAGGTCAAACTTCAACTTCTTGAGGTTGTAACTTTGACATATGATCTCCATTTGGTACGTACAGTAACCTCTTAAAAAAGATCTATCTTAGGAGAATGAAGAATTATGCTAGACTATGACATTTCTTAATGGTTATGTCATATTATGATATTTTTGTTGACGTATGTGAAATCACTATATTCATGGGTTCAAAAGTTATACTGCATTTGCAACATTTATTGAATTGACCATATTTAACATTAAAAAATTGACTAGAAAGAAAATATATATTCATAAATTCTTAATACAATATTAAATTATAATATATTAATATTTTTTAAAAATAAATACTGTAAATGATTTTAAATATAATTATTTTTAATAATTAGGTAAATCTATTTTAAAAAGAAATTAAATCAATAAAAATTATAATTAAATATTATATTATTATTTTATACTCAACCGTTATTATTTAGTAAAGACTAGGCTGCTTTATTTTATTTTTAGTTTCTCCATAAAACATCTTGTAAAGATTAATCCAAACAACCATATAACTTTACATTTAGCTCAACTTCTTTGACAATAAAAGATAATTATAATTTAAATAAAATTTATTAAAATTATATTAAAATTAATTTATAATATTTTTTTGTTGAATGAAAAATTATATGATTTGAAAATCAATTTTCATGATTTAAAATACCATATGAAAATATAAAAATGAAATGTGAGAAAAATCTTTATGCTTTCAAAGATGTTTGCTTTTACCTTCTCCTTATCAAAAGAAATTCTCGTTAACGGGGAATAACCTCCGTATGATTATATTAAAAAATATCTTGTTTGCAAATCGAAGGTGCAAAGAACTCCTCACACCAAAAAATAAATAAATATTGAAAAGAGGTCTATGGTTTCATGTTGTTTTACTGCACATTTTCATGGTCAATATTGAAAAGAAATCTCTTGTTTTCATTCATTTTAAGAAACCGAGGTTTGTTTTCATGGTCAATATTGGGAAGGGATTTTTTTTCCATTATTTTTAGTGTGTTGTTTTATTATTTTAAGAATATTTTAGATTTTGGAATGAGGTGAAGTTAAACTATAGATATTAGTTTTTCGGATTAATTACATTGTTAGAATTTGGTCGATTTTTTGAACCAATTAATGTGGTTTATCCTTGGAACAAAGGTGAGAAATCAATTGATCTAAGTGAATTAATTTGTTAATTTGTTTAATAATTTAGTTAGAAACTAGCTACTATATAATAATTAAATATTTCATCTAGATAATATAAATTGATTATTTAACCATATCAAATCTTATAATAACATTATCTAAAATAATTGATTTTTATAGTTTGTTAGGGTTTGACTAATCAAATGGTTTAATATTTCGTTTGAAACTAGCTATTTATATAATTAATTAAAATATTTTATTTTCCATTATCATATTTGATTATTTTAAGTTAATATTAAATTTAAGTTTTATTTTATTAAATTTGGAAAAAATTAAAATTTTATAATAGAATTAAATTTGGTATTATTCACTATTAAATTACAAATAATTTAACTTTTGTTTCTATTCATTAAATTTGGGAAAAAAACAAATTAAAATTAAAATTGAAAAAATCAAAAAATATAATGAAATTAAATTAAAATATTATATGCATTAAACTACACCATCATGGAAACTGTAATTTCTATTCTTAAATTTGAAAATAGTCTACAAAATTTTATAATGAAATATAATTCATTATTTTCATCATTAACCTACAATCCTTAAAACTTGCCTAAAACTAATTATCAAAAAAAATTGAAGTGGCAAATGTCTTTCTGGAATTAAATTCAATGCTTTCACCATTAAACTACAAATCTTTAAAAACTTCGCTAAAAAATAATTATTAAAAAAAATAATTGAAGTGCCAAATGTCTTTCTTCTTTGGCAGCTAAAAAATAATTATTAAAAAAAATAATTGAAGTGCCAAATGTCTTTCTTCTTCCTGCCAAAGAAAGCTATAGCTTATTTCTATATGTGAATTATTGAATTCTCGATTCCAGTAAATATTGAATAATCAACTAAGAATTAGGATATCGATCTGTGCAATCTAGCATTTCGGAAGGTCGAGAGGAGGAGGAGGCAGAGTGTTCGATTTGCCTGCTCCATTCTCCACGAGAAATGCCATTGTCAGACCTACAATCGAATGGCTGTCTAGATGGCAATGCATCAATCAAGGTACACCATTTCTCAGAAGGAAAAACAGATCGATCACATCAATTTATAGTGATAATTTATTTTGAAAATATTTCGAAATCATATTAACCAAATCAAATTCAATCAATTATTTGACATCTCTCATAAAACACTTACCTGGATTGTTCGCTGTGAATCTTATTGCTGCCCACCCGCCTGTCAACGAGATTGAAGTCAAGCGGATCAATCTCAGGATTATAATTACCGAATCCCTGTCCTATAACATAAAAATCGAACCCATGAATGTGGATCGGATGGCTCTCGATTGTAAGAAGACCTGTACCCTGAAGCACTACTTGCACAGTGCTATTGAATTTGAGAACCTTTACTCGAGTGCCCAACTGCGTTTCTAAGAGACTGGCTGGCAGATTTTGGGAAGTGTAATTGAATGGCAGTGGAGGATTATCTGGAAAATCTTTGGTGAAAACTCCACTGATGTTATAGAACAGAGCTTGCAGCATGGCAAAATTCTGTGGCAAAACGAATGAAAAATTGTTCATGCTTGCCACCAAGCTTTGGCCATTGGGTCCTGCACAGGAATTGCTTGGGCAGCTATGGAGTCCTAATCCAATTGTAATGAGCATCTCCTCGTTGACTGTTTGAGGAACCGAGGCCTTCAGGCTCCTCAGCTTTCTGCTAAATTTGAAAGCAGTTGGGGTATCGTTAAATGCAGGGACGCAAGGCATGACAGGGAGGGAATTCGAATTGGAAGAAGTGGTATCCTCGTCATGGGCCTTGTAATCCAGTGTTGCTGTCGTGGTGGAATTGTTGAATGGAATTCCTGGTGCGCTGTTGTAGACTCGAGCAGCCATGTAGTATTTTCCAGATGATTTTTTGGCCTTGAGGAGCACATCGGTGGTCTGACAAGGTGATATGAGGACTGTTTTGGTTTTGTAGGGTTTCGTGTAAGAGGAGTCCACGGCCACAACGGTCATCTTTTGTTTTGCAATGGTGAAGAATAGTTGGTGATTGAGGGCAGCGTTGACTAATCTCAGAAGATATGTCTTTCCACTCTCAACCGAAACTCCAAAAGTATCTGCACCAAATAAACACAAGTGAATTGCATTGAATTTTACTATATTTATAGAGAAATTTGACAAATTCAATTAGTTTTGACTTTGTGATCAAGAGGAATGATTGTTATTTTTCTCACTTGGATTCAGTTGGTTGGTTTTTTCTACATGCTCTACAAAAGTGGAGGAGCGAGGCCTCTCCAATATAAGGAATTCCACAAGAACACGGAATGATGTAAACACCTTTCCCATCCTTAGGGTCATTGTTAGGATGGACCACTTTCATCATTGTAAATTTAGGGAGGCCTTAAAAATTGAAAAGACACCTGTTAATTTAAATAGAGATGATGGTTAATGTATCAACAAATGCTCAATGGTGTGTTCTGCGGGTTTTTCGGATCTGGGAGAAATGGAGTTCGCACTGAATATGTAGCAGCTAACAATGAAGAAATGCTTCCTCGGGGCTTCTCTTGTCAAATCCAGCGGCCTGGTTTGAATCGCCTCGCAGGAAATTTGATGGCTGTAACATGGTAAAGATGAGGGTGCAAGCATTCAAGATCAGACTTGAAAGGAAATCGAAAAACATCAATGACGACTACTACATGGCGATTACTGTTGCCGACTATCTGCAAGCAAAGGAGGGGAGATATCCAAGATGAGATCAAAGCCTTTATACTGTTGGGAGAATAGATCTCGGGCCACGGGCAGTGCTAAGGCATGGATCTGGAATAAGATCAACCTTTTTTGCCGCAGATTTTTCTTTCCACAAGTCAGACGCAGCTAGGATCCTCAAGGTATGGCCACTCCACAACCTTGCTCATATGATCAAGGCAGAAATCGGTTGCATCAAGCCTTCAACGGCCAGGAACAAGTGCCCAGCGAAAACCAAGGGGCCAGCAGGAAAGCATGACAACTTCTCAATGCCTGCACCCTAGTGGAAGGGAATCTGGCACCAAGACCAGGTCTTGCTCCATAGACCTGATGCAGATTTGATCGAGTCGGATCTGGAAAATGGGGCAGATTTGGAATTAATTGAGCAGACTATGTTAAGGGTCAATAGGATTGTCAAAGCTGACCTGGAGAGGCTAGCCAGGGTTCTGACAGATGAACGGGAGTGACATTGGCTGGTGGAGCTCTCGAAGAAAGCTAAGGGTGTAACCAAGAAGCAGAGGATGTTGAGTGCAAAGACCACTCCTGAACTCTGTAAGACATTGGGGGCAAGATTAATCGGCAACCCTAGTGTTGCTGAGATGATTCCCAATCGCTTCCAAATCTTCGTTAGAACACCCAAAGGGAACTCAACATTGATCTGGGCTTATGCTACAGATAGTGTAAGAGATCTTAAAAACAACATTGCCAATCAGATCGACTACCTGGCTGGCAAGAAACACCTATTAATAGGGGGAAGATCGCTACAGGACTTCAGATCCATAAAGGATTACAACACTAAGCCAGGATCTACAATCTTCCTCAATTTGAGACTACGAGGAGGTGCAGCAATCAGCAAACCAACAGAAGGAGGCAGCGGATCTAAATCAAATCACATCCCAGATCCATTCCAGCAACACAAAAGTGAAGGAACATCTTACACGCATATTTTACAAGGGGGAAAATCTTCTCCAAAAGCTCCAAAACAAGTTGGAACAGAACCAAGCCCATACATAGTGGAGCAATTGCAGCACACTCCAGAACTAACAATCGATACAGCAGAAGTAGAGAAGGTATGTAACAACTAGGAAAAGCAAGCCATCATATGCCATTTTAACATATTTTGGCCCAAACCCTTTGATCTGTTTCATTGGATTCTCACAAAATGGTCTCTGCACTGTGAGATCCATCTCTGCTCCAAAGGCTTTTCATAGTCAAATTTCAATCACCAGAAGTCAGAGATGTTGTGATTCAAGAAGGACCTTGGTTCTGGGGATTTTTGGGTCTTTTTATCACTCCATGGTTCCCATAATTTGATGCAAACACTTTCGTTGTTTCTAGGATGCCTGTATGGGTTCATCTTCACATTCTCCCTTCATTTCTGGGATCAAAAGGTACTAGCAAGCATAGGAAACTCCGTAGGCAGATATATCAAAATGGATACACAAAGAATAGAAGAAAGAATTTTTACTTTCGCATGCATATGCGTGGAAGTAGACCTCAGTAAAGGATTATCGGGAAGCATAAAACTGAAACACAAAGACCACATCTGGATGCAGTCATTAGACTATGAAAATACAACTTTCAGATGCAGAATATGTCGGCAAACTGGACATCTCCAAAATGCATGTCTGGAATACAAAAAGAATAGCCGCAGAAAGAAGAAAACCGACAGCCAACAAAAGGGACGGAATTTCACCCATCTAGATTCGGAAGAGGAGGAAGAGGATGAAGAGGAAGAACCTAGTCCAAATGAAAGCATCCAAACAGAAACACAGAAGCCTTCTACACAAGAGACCATGGAATCACAGTTCGGAAAGAATCCAAATACAATGGAAATCAGTGGAACCAAAAGGCAGAATCATCAGACACCTCAGATTCAGACAAAAAAAACCCGACCTAGCGAAAAAAATCCACTTCAACTTGTTCCCATAACCCCATCCCAAGGAGAATGGTGAAAGGTCGAGAAGAAAAAGGGGAGGAAGTCATGAACCCCCAAGTTTAGCTCCTCTGTTCTCGCTGTGGTCATTTTCACATGAAGTTTTGTTTTTATTTTTTGCCTTTTATTTTCTTGTTGCTGCTCACCATCTTTGACAGGCACTGGCCCAAAATTTTCCTCATATGAGGAGGTCGTGCATATGCTCAGTGATTTTCTCTACTTGTTTTTAGCTGGACTAATTTCTCTCCAATGAGCTTTATGATTCGCAAATTATAGAGCAAAATGAATGCTTCGGTATATACTATGTAACTTTTTATCCTGGTAATAAAAAGTTCTATTTTTTTCTTTGGAAAAAAATCAACAAATGCTCGATTCCTGGGCTTTTTTCCTAAATATTTATTTATTTACTCTATATATATATATATATATATATATAATTATTTTTTTCTTTCTCTGTATTTATATATCTCAATTATTCTATTTATTAATATTACTAACCATTTTAATATTCGTAATTCCCCTAAACAATATTATTGTCACTTTTTAAATATTTATTTATAAATTTTTATATATTATTAATCTTCTTTTTATTATTAAATAACTTTAATTAAATTTTTTATTAAACCATTACTATAATACTAATATATATAATATCATTAAATAAGGTTATAAGGGGTTAAAAAAGTTTAATAAAATAATTATTTTATTATATCTTCTATTTATAATATTTTTAAAAATAAAAAATTAAAAAAAAAAAAAAACTTTAAATTATTAATTTATTTCTCTTACTTTTTTTTTTCAGAACCTTCTTAATCTAGTTAACAATTTTCTAAATCTATTTACCTCATATTATCTTGAAGATGAACCACACTGGCTAGTAATCTATTTACCTCATATTATCCTGAAGATGAACCACACTTGCTGGTTCGAAATACATTGATGAGAATATCTCTTATGTCATTTTTTTTCCCAAAAATGTTGTTAAAATTATTATGGATCACAGAAGTCTTAACTAAAAAATGTCACAATATGTTTCTAAATAGAAGTTAAATGTTTGAGAATGTTTTCAATCATATTGTATTAAACATGTTTACAACTAGACAAATACTAAATCTCATGGTTTATTGAAAGCTAGAATTTAGATGTAGCTTGGTCAAAGATGTCACAATGTGTTTCTAATTTATGTTTTGGAAAATTTTAAAGGTTTGAGATAGCTTTCCAACCACCTTGCTCTTTAGCATGTTGAGAAGTATGTAGCATGTTGAGAAGTATGTAAACTAATGGTTTAATCAACACTAGAATTTTGATGTTGCATAGTTAGAAATGGACAAAGATGTCAGAATGTGTTTCTAAATTCTGCTTTGAAAGAGTTTAAAGCTTTGAGAGGGTTTTCCAATCATCTTGCTCTTGAACATGTCAATACATAAATATGGAAGTTAAAGTGTGGTACTTGGATGATAAAAAAATAGAAATGAAGAAATACTATCACTCTTATTTTCATGAAGAGTGATGCCAAAAACAAAAGCATAAAATGTTTAAATTGTATTTCTAACTCACCCAATCTACCATTCCAATATTTGTTTACCAAAACTTTATAGAACTCATTAAACAATATGCAAAAACAAATGCATAAAAT